>NC_059582.1:30241042-30259461 GCF_020424385.1 Procambarus clarkii | reverse complement strand
CTCCACACTAATGCTTCACTCTTGTTGGTTGTGTATTTTGATGGTCAAGTTCAATAGTTTAATCCCCCAGTAGGACCCCGAGGTGGTATAGTTGTGTTTACGGTGGGGGGGGACGGTGGAGGGGGGGGGCAGGCCCAGGCTGGTGTGGGAGACGGGGGTGGGGGGGGGGGTGAGAGAGGGGGGTGGGGGGGGGGCAGTGCAGCCTTTGCAACAGCTGTAGGACACACAAGTGTTGCACTGGTTACTGCCTAAGTTGCATCATAATCCGTCTCATTAGAGGTGGATTACTTGTGTGATGCTGAGAAGCCTAGTCAGCATCACCATCATCAGCATCACCATCTGCACTTCTGAGGTCCAGGACGCTTGCTTGATTCCCTCCTGAGTGAGGTGGACAGGTGCAGCAGGCAGATGATGATCACTATGTTGCTGCGTCCCTACTCACCATCCCTTCAACAGTTGTCACCATCACCATCATGCAAGGCATCAGTCACCACCGTCATGACAACACTGTACACCTCCACCAACACTGTACACCTCCACCAACACTGTACACCTCCACCAACACTGTACACTGACTCACAGGTGAACACTGTTCCAGACGCTGAACAAGAGCACCTTCAGAAGACTGCACACAGCACACAGGTGACGCCAGCACCAGAGGACACTACTACAGGTCCAACACCACCCACTAAATACACTATAAATTAAGCAGTGTCAGCCGTCCTCTCCTACACTGGTGTCCGAGCACTAACCCTGCTTGTGTACCCCTTGACACCCCTCTTGACACCCACTTGACACCCCCTTCGACACTGGACAGTATTCCTTGCAACTCACACCAGCCATGTCTCATACCCGTCCAAGGTACTGTAAAGTCTGGTTCCAAACCTGCACAATAAGATATTGGAGTGAGAGAGAGATATGGCAGGAAGTGCAGACTAGACCCAGTGCAATATGACGGAGCCATAATCACAGACATCACCTGTAAACACCAGAGGCTCACGACTCTTCAGTCTTCTGCCAAGAAATATAAGAAAGATCGCTGGAACAACAGTGGAAGCTTTGAGGAAAGAGATTTGGGCACGTTTGAGCAGGAGTTCCCGCATCAGCCAGGCTGTGATCTACGTCTCTGGCCTTGGAAAGCAAACAGCTTCACAGCTTCACCTTGTGAAGAACAGCTTCACAGACCAGACAGTTACCAGGGAAGGCTTGCCAGGCTGCAGGTGCTAGAAGAACTCTCGAAATCATCCACAGGTTGTGTCCAGAGAAAACAGCGGAGGGCAAAAATGTGTGTCATAGGAGCAGTAAGGCGAGCGGGAATGGCCTTGTTTACTTTGTCGCTTTCCCGCGTGTGTTAATGAGCCGTGTGTGGTTGAGGTGATGGTGGTGTTGGCACATAGTGCACGCACCTCGGGAGAGGCGCGGGTGAATGGAGCAGCTGGCGCAGTGAGGGAAAAGCTACACCAAGAGGCAAGTGGATCATAATCTGGTGAGTAAACAGCTTAAGAGGTGAGTCAAAGAATGAAACACACAGCGCCTCGCTAACAAATAAACACCAGGGTAACCTTTGAGGGTAGAGGCAACAGCACGACATAGAAAATACCTAAATGACGAGGAGGAGGAGCAGCAACAAGAACAGCCAAGACCTCTGAAAAAAACAAAGGAAGCAAGGCTCACTTCTTGGTCTAGGCCCATGGGCCTGCGGGCCGCTCCAAGCAACAGCCTGTTGGACCAAGTTATTACAAGTCAAGCCTGGCTTCAGGCCGGGCTCGGGGAGTAGAAGACCTCCCAGAACCCTCTCCAGGTATACTGGAACTGAACTTCACGACACTGGAAGACAGAAGAGTTAGAGGAGACATGATCACTACCTATAAAATTCTCAGGAATTGACAGGGTAGATAAAGATAAACGGTTTAACACGGGTTGTTCACGAACAAGGGGACACAGGTGGAAACTGAGTACCCACATGAGCCACAGGGACGTTAGAAAGAACTTTTTCAGTGTGGGAGTAGTTAACAGGTGGAATGCATTAGGCAGTGATGTGGTGGAGGCTGACTCCATACACAGTTTCAAATGTAGATATGATAGAGCCCAATAGGCTCAGGAATCTGTACACCAGTTGATTGACAGTTGAGAGGCGGGACCAAAGAGCCAAAGCTCAACCCCCGCAAGCACAACTAGGTGAGTACACACACACACACACACGCACACACACACACACACACACACCACCACACACACACACACCACCACACACACCACACACACAGACACACACACACACACACACACACACACACACACACACACACACACACACACACACACACACACACACACACACACACACACACACCACACACACACACACACACCCCACACACACACACACACACACCCCACACCCCACACACACACACACACACACACACACACACACACACACACACACACACACACACACACACACACACACACACACACACACACACACACACACCCCACACCACACACACCACACCCACACACACACACACACACACACACACACACACACACACACACACACACACACACACACACCACCCCACACCCACACACACACACCACACACACACACACACACACACACACACACACACACACACACACACACACACACACACACACACACACACACATAATGTGTGAGACTAACGACCTAACATCACTGTCAATTACACAAGCCGTAAAGCACAAGTTTTCTTGCGTCACTCTCCAAGTTATCCCGTGACTGAGCTCCGGAAATTATCTCCCTCCCCAACCCATGTCCCCCCTTTCCCCCCCCCACCAGCATGCTCTCCCTAGCAGCGCTCACAGATGAGCCCGAGCCCTGGTGGACCCCAGCTGGGTGCTGTGGTGTTGGCTGTGACGTGTGTGGGTGGGGGGGGGGGTAATGTGGTAACTTGGTCCACCAGGTTGTTGCTTGGAGCGGCCCGCAGGCCCACATATCCACTACAGCCTGGTTGGGTCAGCACTTCTTGCAAGAACTTGTCTTTTGACTCTTGAAGACATCCACCTGTGTTCCGGCAATGTTTCTAATGCATGCTGGGAGGAAATTGAACAGTCGTGGACCTCTGATGTTAAGACAGTGATCTCTGATTGTGTCTATGGCACCTCTAGTCCTCACTGGTTCTATTCTGCATTTCCTTCCGTATCTTTCGCTCCAGTATGTTATTCTATTGTGCAAATTTGGGACCTGGCCTTCAAGTATCTTCTATGTATATATTAGTTGATACCTTTCTCGTCTCCTTGCCAGAGAGTACATTTTGAGAGCTTTAAGATTGTCCCAATAATTTAGATATTTTATCGTGTCAATGCGTGCCATATATGTTCTCTGTATTCCTTCTAATTCAGAGATCTCTTCTCTCAAGGGGAAAGTGAGTACCGAGCAATACTCAAGACGGGACAATACCAGTGATTTAAATAGTATTAGCATTGCTGTGGGGTCTCTTAATTAAATTTAATTAAATTAATTTAATTAATTTATATAATTATTAATTAATTAATTTGAACGTTCTCATAATCTATCCTATAATTTTGCTGGCCGCCGCCGCTATATTTGCTTGGTTATGATCACTAAATGTCAGGTCGTCAGACATCATAATTCCCAGATCTTTTACATGTTGCTTTCCTTCTGTGAGCAGGTCTGATTGTGTCCTGTACCCTGTGTCCTGTACCCTGTGTCCTGTACCCTGTGTTTAACATCCTCGTTTCCACCATACCTCAGTACCTGGAACTTGTCACCGTTAAACATCATGTTATTTTCAGTTGCCCAGTCGAAGTCTTTATTAATATCTGCCTGTAGTTTTTCAGTGTCTTCTACAGAGGAAATATTAATGCTGATTTTTGTATCGTCTGCAAGTGATGACACGAAGCTGTGACTAGTCTATATCTGAAATAAGAATGAGAAATAGCAGCGCTGCAAGGACTGTGCCCTGGGGCACAGAGCAGCGGTGCAAGGACTGTGCCCTGGGGTACAGAGCAGCGGTGCAAGGACTGTGCCCTGGGGTACAGAGCAGCGGTGCAAGGACTGTGCCCTGGGGTACAGAGCAGCGGTGCAAGGACTGTGCCCTGGGGTACAGAGCAGCGGTGCAAGGACTGTGCAGAGCAGTGGGCAAGGACTGTGCCCTGGGGTACAGAGCAGCGGTGCAAGGACTGTGCCCTGGGGTACAGAGCAGCGGTGCAAGGACTGTGCCCTGGGGTACAGAGCAGCGGTGCAAGGACTGTGCCCTGGGGTACAGAACAGCGGTGCAAGGACTGTGCCCTGGGGTACAGAGCAGCGGTGCAAGGACTGTGCCCTGGGGTACAGAGTTTTTCACTGCACTTGGGTTTGATCTTACTTGATTGATCGTAACTCTCTGCATTCTGTTTGACAAAGTTGAAAATCCAACACCCCACTTAACCCGTTATTCCCATTGATCTCATTTTATGGGCTATCACTCCATGGTCACATTTGTCTAATGCCTTTGTGAATTCATCTGCATTTTGTTTTTCATCTAATGCTTCTGTGATTTTGTCATAGTGGTTGAGTAACTGTGACAGACAGGATCATCTCGCTCTAAATCCATGTTGTCCTGAGTTGTGTAGTTCATTATTTGCCATCAAACTGGAAATTTGATTCCTAATCACATTTTCAAAAGCTTTTATTGTGTGAGATGTTAATGCAACTGGTCTATCATTTGTTGCCAAAGCTCTACTACCTCCCTTGTGTAGTGGAGCTGCTGATGGTCTCTCCCCTGTATCCTGGCACTTAATTTCTCCATATTACACTAATCACTAATAGGGCTCCGAGGCTATAATGTTACACTGAGCGCTGATGGGTCCTGACAGATCACCACTGAGCCACCAGGATCGACGGAGGTTTAGCGCAGTGGTCTGGATCTCTATCCTCCTCTCCTCCCGCAGTGTGACTCCGGCAAGATCTCCGTTCCCACTCTATATTTCAGTACCAAATTACGCTTGAGCGTGGGGTGGACGCTTGAGCGTGGATGGACGGGAAGGTCGGATGGGGGTAATGAGGATATGAGTTGTGTTAATGAGGGGGGTGAGGTAATTGTGAGGGGGGGGGGAGTGCTGTAGTTCCCTCTTCCTCTGTCCCCTCTCCCACAAGACCCTCCTCCCACGGCTCTCCTTTCATGACGACCCCCCCCCCCCTGCCAGCACCCCCTCCAACACCCACGTCACCCCTCCTCACCCCCCCTCAAGTCCTCCATGCCCCCCCCCCCCCCGGCTCATGGCCCGGTGTTCACCCAGCTGCTAGTTCGCTTGCACGCACACACACACGCACGCACGCCAAAAGTCACGTACTAGGTGAGTACACATCTCGCTAAATTCCCCCTCCTCTTCCCCCATTTCATCCCCTCTATCATCATTTTGTTCCGACTCCTTCCTCATCATCCTCTCTCTCCCCCTCGTCTTCCCCCCCCCTCATCTTACATCTTCACCTTACACCATCTTCACTGTAGCACTAATGAATTAACTTCTCTGTTTTCATGTAAAACATGAACATGCGCGGGTAAACGGCAGGAGTAACCAAAACTTCGGAAACCGCTAATACGAAATATTTCCCACTTGACTCCATCAACATCGCCCATGGGGGGGGGGTCTCTGTAATTACTAATATTTAACAGACAGGCAGACGGACAGACATTGTTATAAATAAAGATGGTTGCTTTAGTTCGCCTCTTGTTGCATCACATCTCTTTCTTCTTGTAATTACGTCGGAACTTTTAGTGGTTGCTAAGGGCATCATTTTGAGCCATCTGCCGGACATGTGGGTGGCCGTGGTCACGTGGCCCTCACGCCATGTGTGTGTGGACATGTGTGTGTGTGGACGTGTGTGAGTGTGTGTGGACGTGTGGGTGTTGTGGTCATGTGTGTGGACATGTGTGTGTGTGGACATGGTGTGTGTGTGTGTGTGTGTGTGTGTGTGTGTGGACATGTGTGTGTGGACATGTGGGTGGCCGAGGCCCTGCACAGCCAGCCATCTACTCTGCCAGACATCATCTGCCCTAACTTGAACAAAGACATGTGACGTCTGGAGTAGATTGGCAATACGGAACCCGATCCTTGGCTCCGAGGAATGGCCCGCCCGCACGCACGCACGCACGCACGCACACACACACACACACACACACACACACACACACACACACACACACACACACACACAATATATATATATATACAATAAAAAAAGATTTGAGTAATATGTATAGTGGCATATGTCACGCGAAGGATCAGTCTGATTTAAGAGAACAATGTATGCAGGCGATGAGTCACAATAACGGGGCTGAAGTATGTTGACCAGACCACACACTAGAAGGTGAAGGGACGACGACGTTTCGGTCCGTCCTGGGCCATTCTCAAGTCGATTCATTCTCGAATCGACTTGAGAATGGTCCAGGACGGACCGAAACATTGGCGTCGTCCCTTCACTTTCTAGTGTGTGGTCTTGTCAAAGAACAATGTATCCCCCCCCCTCCTCCTCCCCATGGTAACGAGAGGCTTGTTGATATCACTTGTCTTAGAGATTAGCAGCAAATTGCTACCAATTAACCACTGTGGAACAGTCGTCATTTTCTAAATTCGTTCCTGGGATAGTAAGATATATCTCGTAATTACTGAGGCCTCCTGAACATTGTTATTATTCCTAACTTGCTGCTGTGACCGGGACCAGCCAGGGCTTGAAGTATGAGGAGAGGTGGGACATGGTGGGAGACTTCACAATGGTGGTATTCCAGATGGGTCTCCCAGGCAGTGGTGCCAAGTTTCCCTACTGTGTTTGTCCTTGTGACAGCTGGCCAAGTCCCCTGTGGCCAGGAACTTCAAGTGGGAGCTACAGGTGTATGCCAATGTATGTCACACTGGGCCACCAATGTATGTCACACTCGGTCTTGTGAAACGATTTGTCACAGCTCTAGATGAGTCAGTAGCCTTCAAGTGCCTTGCAAATTTCTTCCCTGAGCTGTCAGAGGCAAGAGTCGAACCCCTCTGTCCTGCGTGACAGTGAATACCAGCATTATCCTCACTTTTATAAGACTTAATCGAAATACTCAGATTAGGCAAAATTGTAATTAATTTTGTCAATAAAGAGGTTAATAATAATAAGTCGAAGCCGCGTCTTTACTGGACCACAGATGAAGCATCTGTGGTCTTGACTCAAGCACAATCGACTTGAGAAAGGTCCTGGACGGACCGAAACGTCGTCGTCCCTTCATCTTCTAGTGTGTGGTCTGGTCAACCACAGATGAAGATCCTGGAGTGCAAGGAATTCCCCCAAGTAGCCGACGAGGGAGGAGGAAGCAGCTTGGAAGTGCTTTGTGGTAGTGGCTTGAGGCCTCCTGAGGAGTTATAAGACTATATGGAGCTGGTTGAGACTCTGGTGAAGCAAAATAGGCTGCAAGATTGATAGGTTGACCCGAGTCCTTGTGGTACCCTCGCTGATAGGTTGACCCGAGTCCTTGTGGTACCCTCGCTGATAGGTTGACCCGAGTCCTTGTGGTACCCTCGCTGATAGGTTGACCCGAGTCCTTGTGGTACCCTCGCTGATAGGTTGACCTAGTGCACTTACACACTGAACACGAGTGTTTCTTGTCATACCAAGGCTCTTGTGCACCCCTGAAATGTTAGCCCCGTGAAGGATCTTTGTATGTGTGTGTGTGTGTGTGTGTGTGTGTGTGTGTGTGTGTGTGTGTGTGTGTGTGTTAGCACTCCACACGTGTTTATCTCACGCCTTATGGGTCATGGGTCGAGGCGCTCGCTGGCGGTGTTCGACGCCCCGAACATATACAAGAAACAGGAGGAAAAAGCCGTGTATTTACAGAGTTGGAGGACAAAACCTGAGAGTTGTGATGCCTTACCTACGAAGGGAAGGTTAGGGGGTGTTTAGGGGGGGGGGGGGGTGGGAGGCGTGATTAATCCCCCCTACCCCCTCCCCCCTACCCCTGTACACAAGGTTTCACAGCCTTGTGTAGGGGTGGCTGGGTGGGGGTGGGGGGGGTAGGGGGGTTGTGGAGGAAAGTGTGTAATTCGTCTTGAGTGAAGTCTGAATGTGTTTTATTGACCATCGCCTGCAGCCGGGGGGAAGATGGCTCTATTATTTCGGTCAGGAGTTATGTTCTCGGTCTACCTTTGTCTCCCTCGGTCTGTCTTTCTCTCCCTTTCATTCTCTCACTTACAAAAGAAAGGGAAGTGCAGTTTGACGAAGTTTGTTCACGGCTTTTGTGTTTGTCAATCAAGGTGGATAATTTGTAGTGAAGAAATGAAGTAGAAGAAAGAGGGGGAATATGAAGGGAAGGAAGGAGGGGAGAGGGAAGGAGGGGAGAGGGAAGGAGGGGAGAGGGAAGGAGGGGAGAGGAAGGAGGGGAGAGGGAAGGAGGGGGTGAGAGATACAGAGGGGAGAGGGAAGGAGGGGAGAGAGGTAGAGAGGGGAGAGGGAAGGAGGGGGTGAGAGATACAGAGGGGAGAGGGAAGGAGGGGGAGAGAGGTACAGAGAGTAGAGGCCGGGTCCATGATCTAGGTCACTGTGATTGCACTTGACCACAACACATTATCTGACTCTACAAATGTTGGTCGGTACTCACCTAAATGTACTTGCGTATCTGGAGCGCAGAGTGCTAGCTCCTGGGATCCGCCTTTTCTGTTGCGGGGGTTTCGAGTGGCTCCCGAGGCTCTGTAATCCCTTCATTTAAGCTTTCTATGCATCAGTATTTACTCTTACGGTAAAGAAATTGTTCCCAGTCGTTCGACTGTGTCATTAGGCGTCACTATGTCTATCCCCCTCACAGTTACTCGCTGTTTCCTGTTGCTTAGGTACTCCCTTACCTACTGAAGCCTCTTATTGCCTTTTACTCCTGCCTGTTGCTCCAACTTTTGTAACAGCCTCTTATGGGGTACTGTGTCAAAGGCTTTCTGACAGTCCAAGAAATTGCAATATTCCCACCCTTCTCTTTGTTGCCTAATTTTTATCATCTGGTCATAAGATTCTATTAAGCCTGTGAGGCACGATTTACCATCCCTGAACCCATGCTGGTGGTGTGTTACAAAGCTCTTTCCCTCCAGATATTCCACGGGCTGCATTCACACAGATTGTCTGTGTGTATGCGTGTGTATGCGTGCGTATGCGTGCGTATGCGTGCGTTGACTACACTTCAAAAGCTTCACTAGGCTCAGGCAAAACGGTGTTTATATTCGCGCGCCGCAATGGCGGACGCGGAGACAAGTGAATAAACATGAGCGTGTGAGCCCGCGCGTATTTTACGATGGTCGAGTCTGTGCCCCGCGGGACAAGCGCCTTCAGGTGTGTAGTGTGTGGACTAAGGACAAAAAAATCATTACCTTTTAGCGACGATCAAAAGGGGCGGGTAATTCATGTATATAACGGCTTTCATCCCTCGTCAACAAAGAAGTGCAGATGGGTGAGGGCGTTCCCGCCTCACTGGGTCTTTGGGCGCGGAAGGCGCATGAGGGATTATCTCTCTCACTCACTGAATGATTCCTCTGTGAGTCACTGAGGTACGCTTCGTCTTATTCACCTGGACGCTTGTCTTACTCACCTTCTAGGCGTCTCTGTGTCTGGCTTACTCACCTTCTGAGCGCCTTTGTGAAGCACTTGAGTAAGAGTGTTTTAATTTATATGTTTTCATCAGCCATGTTAGGCTCTCATAGTACCTGCTTACTGCAAGGGTGACAATGTTATACTTGTTCTTATCTTGTTCTCAAGTTGTTCTTATCGTCTTCTCAAGTTGTTCTTGTTCTCAAGTTCTTATCTTGTTCTCAAGTTGTTCTTGTTCTCAAGTTGTTCTTATCTTGTTCTCAAGTTGTTCTTGTTCTCAAGTTGTTCTTGTTCTCAAGTTGTTCTTATCTTGTTCTCAGGTTGTTCTTATCTTGTTCTCAGGTTGTTCTTATCTTGTTCTCAAGTTCTTATCTTGTTCTCAAGTTGTTCTTGTTCTCAAGTTGTTCTTATCTTGTTCTCAAGTTCTCTGTTATTGCGCCTTCTCGTGAACATTTTTGTTCATGGGGGCGTTTGTTTGTTTGTTCGTTCTGTTCTTTTGTTGTATCGAGTGTTAGGTTATTTTATTGTCTTTGTTGTGGTGTGCATGTACCTGGAACATACCTGGAGAGGATCTCGCGAGTTATTCTACTCCCCAAGCCCGGCCTGGGGCCAGGCTCCACTTGTGATAACTTGGTCCAACAGGCTGTTGCTTGGAGCGGTTCGTCTATATAGGTTATAATTCTATAAATGTGATTATATAATCACATCTATATAGGCTATAATTGGGAATCCAGATTTCACTCTCCGTGAAATCCTTCGTTATGGGTTTTCGTGAATGATCCAAATAGTGAATTCGACTCTACTAGAAGACCATTTATGTATTTTTATTTCTGGATTTTGACTTTATACGTCAGGCTGCGAGCAGCCGCGTCCAACAGCCTGGTTGATCAGTCCAGCAACCAGGAGGCCTGGTCGACGACCGGGCCGCGGGGACGCTAAGCCCCGGAAGCTCCTCAAGGTAGGTCTTGTTTGTTAGCGAATATGAAGGTGTTGAAGGTGTTTCCATAGTGCGTGTCGCTTGTGGTGGATTTTGGTAGATCCCCCCCCCCCCTCTCCATCCTAATTCAGGGGTGTGCTGCTTTGGAAATGGGTCGACCAGTTTTAGTAGTTGGTGCTGGGTAGTGTGGTAGTTCCTGAGGGGTTGTGGGGGTTGGTGGGGAAGGGTGGGGGGTAGTATAAGTGTACCTGATGAAGAATTGTAGTCCAGTCCTATGTATGTCCCCCTCCCCCCATCTGTAGTCCTGCAAAGTTTCTATCCGCCTGTTCCTCTCTCGTGGATGGTTTCTGCCTGGCTTTGAAACGCTTCTAAGAGTTATTGTGTGTGTGTGTGTGTGTGTGTGTGTGTGTGTGTGTGTGTGTGTGTGTGTGTGTGTGTGTGTGTGTGGTTGCTACAGGTGTGGTGGCTGGTGTGAGCCTACAAGTTGTTCAACAACCGTTGTTTGTGTAATATGAACCTTGTAATTGGCTGGCAGCCGATTTCTAGCATTTTTGTCAATATTTGGCGGATGTAAACACGTAATTTAATATTTAATATTAAAGTGTGTGTGTGTGTGTGTGTGTGTGTGTGTGTGTGTGTGTGTGTGTGTGTGTGTGTGGTGGTATTGGTTTAAGAATATTATGTAACTCGTATATGTACTGTATGTGCCGATACTGCTCGCCCCTGGGTGAGGATCATATACTAACCAGTGCCGTTGTTGTGTTGACAGTGTTGGTCGTGGGTGGGACCTGCCGTGGACAAGACCCGTGTCGTCTACCCCTTCCGTACCGACTCCCGCGGCCACGTCATCTCCCCGGACGTGTCCTCTACCTTCCACGACAAAGATGGCGGCCGGCGGGTCAAACGCGACACCAACACGACCCAACACAAGGAGGAGAAACTCTACATCGTCATTAACAACGACAATGAAGAACTCTTCCTGAAGCTGACCCCCAATACCAACCTGGTGACGCCCTATACCCTTATAGAATGGGTGATGGAAGATGGGACGAGGGTGTTGAAGAGAGCTTCGGGCGACTGTTTCTACATCGGTCGCCTCAAATCTACGAGGGAAAGTCTTGTAGCTATCAGTAACTGCGACGGCCTTACCGGCTACATCCAGACGCAGAACGACAGCTACTTCATCGAGCCTCTGAGGCGGGGCGAGGCGCAAGACGAAGCCAGTAGATCCGGACCGCAGCCTCATCTTATCTATAAGGTGCAGTCCATCACTAGTCGCCTGAACCTATCTCTCCAGCAGGATCAGGAGTACCAACCCAAAGAGAACCACCACCACCCGTCGCACCAGGAGAACCACTCACAACAGAACCACAACAACCGGGAGAACCACCACCACAACAACCGGGAGAACCACCACCACCCACACCCGCAACAAGACACTACATTCCTCGAGTTGGACAAACTCCTGAAGAGGAAAAAGAGAACTTCCGCCACGAACCAGCAAGAGCAACAAGAAACTTCTTCAGAAACGGAGCCTGAAAGATTCAAGAGATCAGAGAACACTGTGCCCAAGTTCAGGCGAGACAGAATACCAAAGTTCGTCCGGACTTCCTCCTCGTCCTTCCTCAAGTCTGAGAGGCATGGCAGATCGACAGCCCTCAAGGCACCGAAGTTCGAGCGAAGAGTTGGTGCCTCGAGGGATTCCGAGCGCTCCAAGAGGGAGGAGGACGCGGTGGGCACGGAGCAACACCCAGGACACACTGACGCAGCTTCGCCAGTACACCCAACACCCAATGGAAGGAATAAATTCCGGAAAATCAAAGACTGCAAGCGGACCAGACCGGAAGAAGATGGCGGCCCATCAGCGGGGCAGACTGACAAGTCCGGCGATACTTGCCAGGAGAAGCCTTTGACCAGATTAGAAAGGGCAGAGCGAGCTAGGAGGAAGCAAGAGAGAAGAGAGCAGAAGAAACGAGAAAAGGAAGAAAGGAGGAGAGAGAGAGAACGAAGGAAGCAAGATAAAAGAAGAAAGAAGAAAGGAAGGAAGCATAAACAAGGTGACTGTGGGAAGATGGGAAGGGAGGAGAGCCAAGGTCAGGAGGCGGCACCAGATGGCGCTACCAACGACGTCATCTGCAGGGCACGACAGGAGAGGAGGGACCGAAGGAGGGAAGAGAGGAAGAGGGAAAAACACGCCAATAAAGAAAATAAAGACAAGAAGAGACAAAGGATGGAAATGGACATGCAGTCAGAGGACACATTAACCTCATCATTTCCCGAGGGTAAGTCTCCTCCCCCCCCCCTGATGCCTTAGTGTGTGTGTTCTGTGTGACCCCCAGACGGGGATCGAACCCACGTCTCTCAGTGCTGACAGTCGCTCATACTATCTAATCTCCCACGCCAGCTTCAAAACTCACATCAACAATTTAAATTTAATTCAGCCAGCCTGACAGAGTGGATAATGGCGCCGACAGACGCCAGGCCCAAGCCAGGACTCAATCACGTTTTGGGACTATATATATATATATATATATATATATATGTGTGTGTGTGTAATATTGAATGCAGAGTTCATAGGAAAGCAGATGCCGTGACTAATTAAAGTGTTTATCGGCTGACTTGGGTTACCTATTTCCGTGGAGGTAAATATGAGCCAGTGATGGCCGTCTCTTGGTGCCTTTGGCGCCCCCGCGGGCACCAGGAAGAATGATTAGTACACAGTGACTGAAAGTTACAGTTGAATATAGTGCTGGTAGCCAGGGTGTGTGGGTGTGGTGTGGCCGCCCTCGGGGTGTGGGTGTGGTGTGGCCGTCCTCGGGGTGTGGGTGTGGTGTGGCCGTCCTCGGGGTGTGGGGTGTGGTGTGGCCGTCCTCGGGTGTGGGTGTGGTGTGGCCGTCCTCGGGGTGTGGGTGTGGTGTGACCGTCCTCGGGGTGTGGGTGTGGTGTGGCCGTCCTCGGGGTGTGGGTGTGGTGTGACCGTCCTCGGGGTGTGGGTGTGGTGTGGCCGTCCTCGGGGTGTGGGTGTGGTGTGGCCGTCCTCGGGGTGTGGGTGTGGTGTGGCCGTCCTCGGGGTGTGGGTGTGGTGTGGCCGTCCTCGGGGTGTGGGTGTGGTGTGGCCGTCCTCGGGGTGTGGGTGTGGTGTGACCGTCCTCGGGGTGTGGGTGTGGTGTGGCCGTCCTCGGGGTGTGGTTGTGGTGTGGCCGTCCTCGGGGTGTGGGTGTGGTGTGGCCGTCCTCGGGGTGTGGGTGTGGTGTGGCCGTCCTCGGGGTGTGGTTGTGGTGTGGCCGTCCTCGGGGTGTGGGTGTGGTGTGGCCGTCCTCGGGGTGTGGGGTGTGGTGACCGGCCCCAGGGTGATCAAGGGTTCCGGGAAGTGGCTGGGGCAGGAATGAACCAAGAAAGTTTGTGTCCAGCTGGAGAATACGAGGAATATTGGCCAGCCGCTGGTGACGGACGTCCCTTGGTGCTGGTGACGGGCGGTCCTGGTGTCACTGACCGTCACTCAGTAAGTGACGGTGTGTGACGGGTGGGGGCCGTGCCCGCCTGCTTGTCTTAGTGAGGTGTACTCACCTATTTGTGCTTGCAGGGGTTGAGCTCTGGCTCTTTGGTCCCGCCTCTCAACCGTCAATCAACTGGTGTACAGATTCCTGAGCCTACTGGATTCTATCATATCTACATTTGAAACTGTGTATGGAGTCAGCCTCCACCACATCACTGCCTAATGCATTCCATCCGTTAACTACTCTGACACTAAAAAAGTTATTTCTAACGTCCCTGTGGCTCATGTGGGTACTCAGTTTCCACCTGTGTCCCCTTGTTCGCGTACCACCAGTGTTGAATAGTTTATCCTTGTTTACCCAGTCGATTCCCCTGAGGATTTTGTAGGTTGTGATCATGTCTCCCCTTACTCTTCTGTCTTCCAGTGTCGTAAGGTGCATTTCCCGCAGCCTTTCCTCGTAACTCGTGCCTCTTAGTTCTGGGACTAGTCTAGTAGCATACCTTTGGACTTTTTCCAGCTTCGTCTTGGGCTTGACAAGGTACGGGCTCCATGCTGGGGCCGCATACTCCAGGATTGGTCTCACATATGTGGTGTACAAGGTTCTGAATGATTCCTTACACAGGTTCTGATGTTAGCCAGCTTCGCATATGCCGCAGACGTTATTCTCTTTATGTGGGCTTCAGGAGACGGGTTTGGTGTCATATCAACCCCTAGATCTTTCTCTTTGTTTCATTAAGTACTTCATCTCCTATTCTGTATCCTGTGTCTGGCCTCCTGTTTCCACCGCCTAGTTTCATTACTTTGCATTTACTCGGGTTGAACTTTAGCAGCCATTTGTTGGACCATTCACTCAGTCTGTCTAGATCGTCCTGTAGCCTCCTACTATCGTCCTCAGTTTCAATCCTCCTCATAATTTTTGCATCATCGGCAAACAGTGAGAGAAACGATTCTATACCCTCTGGGAGATCATTTACATATATCAGAAACAGTATAGGTCCAAGGACTGACCCCTGCGGGACTCCACTTGTGAGGTCTCGCCAATCTGAGACCTCACCCCTCACACAGACTCGTTGTCTCCTGTTGCTTAGGTACTCCCTTATCCAATGGAGTACCTTCCCTTTCACTCCAGCCTGCATCTCCTGCTTTTTCACTAGCCTCTTGTGTGGTACTGTATCAAAGGCTTTGTGTGTAAAGGAGGAAATGTATATGTTTATATCTCAGAATGTTTGGTAATATGTTTATTGTTTGTGATGTGTGTCTATGTATGTATTAACACGATGTACTGAACGGGGTGAGAATAGCTTGAGCTACCTCATCCCTTTGTGTGTATTTTACCTCAATAAACTTATTTCAATTTCAATTTCAAGGCTTTCTGACAATCCAAAAATATGCAGTCTGCCCACCGCACTCTTTCTTGTCTGATTTGTGTTGCCTGGTCGTAGAATTCAATTAATCCTGTGAGACAGGACTTGCCATATGTGTGTGTGTGTGTGTGTGTATGTGTGTGTGTGTGTGTGTGTGTGTGTGTGTGTGTGTGTGTGTGTGTGTGTGTGTGTGTGTGTGTGTGTGTGCGTGTGTTAACTGTTGGTGTACACAGGGCCAGACTGTGTGTTAACTGTGACTGTTGTTCTGCAGTTCACTCCCGCGTGGTGGACCCCTTCGAGGGTGAGGAGTGGGACGGTTACTCTCCAGACATGTGGGAGACCCAAGTGGCTGCAGGTGAGTCCTTACCCCACCCCCTCTTCCCATCCACTTGGGCTGGACGGTAGAGCGACGGTCTCGCTTCATGCAGGTCGGCGTTCAATCCCCGACCGTCCATAAGTGGTTGGGAGCACCATTCCTTCCCCTCCCTGCCTCATCCCAAATCCTTATCCTGACCCTTTCCCAGTGCTATATAGTCGTAATGACTTATCCTCCAAAGGATACCTGATCCCTCCAAAGGATACCTGATCAACCAGGCTGTGACTCATACGTCAGGCTGCGAGCAGCCGCGTCTAACAGCCTGGTTGATCAGTCCAGCAACCAGGAGGCCTGGTCGACGACCGGGCCGCGGGGACACTAAGCCCCGGAAGCACCTGAAGGTAGCCTTCTCCTGATAATTCCTTTCCTTCCTTCCCCCCCCTCTCTCTCTCACCCCCTCCTTCCCTCACTCTTACCCCTCCCTCAATCTCTCCCCCCCCTATGGCTTGTTTCACCCCCCCCCCCCCTCCAGCAGACAGTCGCCCGGTCATTTACACAGCCTCCCACAATGAAGGGACTTACAGTAAGTCTGTCGTCAACAGTACAAATATGGACGTAGTGGACTAGTAGAAAAAAGTACACTTTTGGCATTGTTCAATTTGAACAAGTCGTAAAAGTTTTGTAAATGTTCATATTTTTGTTGCTAATGAAACCTAACCATCTTAGGCCTAATACTCGAAATCTGAGGCCTTGTAGTAGGCCTAAGAATATTTAAATTAGGGTTTTAGCCTTTTTTATAGATTCTATAAAATGAATAGTACCAAATGTGACTTTTAAATTGTCCATCTCGTCTATATATATACGATGGTCGACATAGTTAGAGTGGTACTGTGTCAAAGGCTTTCTGGTATTCCTAAAATATGCAGTCTGCCCACCCAAGGAGGATATGGGGGGGGGGAAGAGTGGGGATCGAACCCAAAGTGACCAACACGGTCGCTTCTATTATTGTGTCGTGTTCATTAGTCAAGTTGCGTCCCAACTTGACGTTATTTTGAAAATAACGTCAAAATAACGTCATAATAACGTCAAAATAACGTCATAATAACGTCAAAATAACGTCAAAATAACGTCATAATAACGTCAAAATAACGTTGTGGGGAATCCACAACGTTATTTTGTGGGTTCCCTTCTCTTATTTTGTGGGGGGATACGTGGGTCTTATTTCTCACTTCTACTTAGACGGTGTGTGGGTGTTGTTGATGGACTAAGATGACGTATTGATGCACTTAAGATGACGTATTGATGGACTAAGATGACGTATTGATGCACTAAGATGACGTATTGATGCACTTAAGATGACGTATTGATGGACTAAGATGACGTATTGATGGACTAAGATGACGTATTGATGGACTAAGATGACGTATTGATGGACTAAGATGACGTATTGAGGCACTAAGATGACGTATTGAGGCACTAAGATGACGTATCGATGGACTAAGATGACGTATTGAGGCACTAAGATGACGTATTGATGCACTTAAGATGACGTATTGATGCACTAAGATGACATATCGATGCACTAATCCGCCCCATCTCCCCTGTGTGTGTGCCAGGGACGTCAGGGCTGACGGAGGTGTCCCTGGGGGCGGCCGTGAACGTCTCCGACCCGCAGAAGTGGCTGGAGTTGGTGGTGGCCGTCGACCACACTGTCATTGACTTCCACGGCGAGGACGAGGTCGAGAAGTATGTCTTCACCCTCTTCAACATCGTGAGTATACCTCTCCTGCTTGTGTGTTGGGGCACCCTGGAGAGCTCCTCGCTTGAGAGCGTCACGCTTGAGAGCCCCGCCCTGGAGAGCTCCACGGTTAAGAGTGCCACGGTTAAGAGCGCCACGGTTAAGAGTGCCACGGTTAAGAGTGCCACGGTTAAGAGTGCCACGCTCTAGAGCCCGCTGATGACAAGTATCACGCTTGTCCTTACACCTCGCGATGTTGATCTCTTGGCCGACGCCCAGGAATCTGAAGCTGGTGACTTCAGGGCTTCTAGCCGTGAAGCTGGTGACTTCAGGGCTTCTAGCCGTGAAGCTGGTGACTTCAGGGCTTCTAGCCGTGAAGCTGGTGACTTCAGGGGCTTTAAGCCGTGAAGCTGGTGACTTCAGGGCTCCTAGCTAGCCGTGAAACTGGTGACTTCAGGGCTCCTGGCCGTGAAACTGGTGACTTCAGGGGCTCCTAGCCGTGAAGCTGTTGACTTCAGGGCTCCTAGGCGTGAAGCTGGTAACTTCAGGGCTCCTGGCCGTGAAGCTGGTAACTTCAGGGCTCCTGGCCGTGAAGCTGGTGACTTCAGGGCTCCTGGCCGTGAAGCTGGTGACTTCAGGGCTCCTGGCCGTGAAGCTGGTGACTTCAGGGCTCCTAGCCGTGAAACTGGTGACTTCAGGGGCTCCTGGCCGTGAAACTGGTGACTTCAGGGGCTCCTGGCCGTGAAGCTGTTGCCTTCAGGGCTCCTAGCCGTGTAGCTGGTGACTTCAGGGCTCCTGGCCGTGAAGCTGGTGACTTCAGGGCTCCTAGCTAGCCGTGAAACTGGTGACTTCAGGGGCTCCTGGCCGTGAAACTGGTGACTTCAGGGGCTCCTGGCCGTGAAGCTGTTGACTTCAGGGCTCCTAGCCGTGAAGCTGGTGACTTCAGGGCTCCTAGCCGTGAAGCTGTTGACTT
>NC_059582.1:30223542-30236042 GCF_020424385.1 Procambarus clarkii | reverse complement strand
CTTACGACACTAGAAAAAAGAAGGAAGAAGTCACGTAACAAAAATGACTTGAGAAGGCAAGTGTGGCCCCCGTCTCCAGAGACACAAGCACGCGTCACAGCCGTCAAGAGTTCTGTGTCTGGCATGTGACATTCTGAGATGATAGCATTTTCTTGCTGCGAGTGAGGGGGCAAGAATGTCCTTCACATGTTAGGGTGGAAATACCTGCGCTGTGATCCAGGGTGACGTTTTCCCCTTCTAAGGAGATTTAGGCCCTTTTTTGGGGTTATCTTGAGGTTATCTTGAGATGATTTCGGGGCTTTAGTGTCCCCGCGGCCCGGTCCTCGACCAGGCCTCCACCCCCAGGAAGCAGCCCGTGACAGCTGACTAACACCCAGGTACATATTTTACTGCTAGGTAACAGGGGCATAGGGTGAAAGAAACTCTGCCCATTGTTTCTCGCCGGCGCCCGGGATCGAACTCGGGACCACAGGATCACAAGTCCAGCGTGCTGTCCGCTCGGCCGACCGGGGGTTGACGGTGACTGCGCTCTCGTCCCTTTCTCTTCCCTGAATATCTGTGTCTACAAATTTTTTTTTTGAGATATATAGAAGAGTTGTTACATTCTTGTACAGCCACTAGTACGCGTAGCGTTTCAGGCAGGTCCCTGGAATACGATCCCCTGCCGCGAAGAATCCTTGTTACAACCAAGTACACATTTTACTGTTGGAGTTAAGCAGAGGCTACAGTTAAGGAATTGCGCCCAGTAAATCCTCCCCGGCCAGGATACGAACCCTTGACATAGCGCTCGCGGAACGCCAGGCGAGTGTCTTACCACTACACCACGGAGACTTGTAAAATGCCCCCCCCCCCTTGGTGTAATGTTTACATGTTTGTTCTTCCGGTCCGCGCAGACAATGGGTCACAATAACGTGGGTTATAGATATGATCAGTAAACCACACATCAGGAGATGAGGCAATGACGCAGTTTCATCGTTTATTGATGTGTGGTTTGGTCGGCATTTCCGGTCTGTGTTTCCCCCCCCCCATCCAAGGTGTGTTGTGGTGTCTGTGCACCACAACAGTGCCTATTGGGGTGGCACCAGGATGAAGGAGATACAGAAGGGAAACTCTTCACATTTGGTACCTAATATCAGTACTCCTCAGTCCCTGCCACCATCGTCAGAAAAAAACATTGAAAGACACCATAACACAACCAGCACACACACACACACACACACACACACACACACACACACACACACACACACACACACACACACCACACACACACACACACACACACACCCACACCCACACCCACACACACACACCCACACACACACACACACACACACACACACACACACACACACACACACACACCCACACACACACACACACACACACACACACACACACACACACGCTGACTGCTACCACTACCACCACCCTCCTCCTCTACCACCATCACCACCACCAGACCAGATTCAACAAAGAATTGAGACATCAGAATAGTTCAGTATTAACGCAACAGGAACACCAAGGGTAGTAGAGGCGGGACACAAGAGCTACACCTCACTCCCCGTACTCACTGACAGGTAAGTACTCCGCACTCCCCCCCCCCAGACACAAGAGCTACACCTCACTCCCCCGTACTCACTGACAGGTAAGTACGGGGGAGTGAGGTGTAGGTGAGGTCACCCCCCCCCCCCCAAGCCAAACAAGGCGTAAACACTCATATTTCAAAACAAAACAAAAAATGCAATAAATTTACATGTTATCTATACTACAAATTAATTATGCAAATTAAGACGTGAAGTATTTTAGCTTGATATCAAGGAGCGGCTTCCATTGTGGTGCTTGGGGGGGGGGGGGTTGTGGTGCTGGGGGGGGTTGTGGTGCTGGGGGGGGGGGTTGTGGTGCTGGGGGGGGGGGGTTGTGGTGCTGGGGGTTGTGGTGCTTGGGGGGGGGATTGTGGTGCTTGGGGGGGGGGTTGTGGTTGTGGTGCTGGGGGGGTTGTGGTGCTGGGGGGGGGGTTGTGGTACTGGGGGGGGTTGTGGTGCTGGGGGGGTTGTGGTGCTGGGGGGGTTGTGGTGCTGGGGGGGGTTGTGATGCTGGGGGGGGGGGTTGTGGTGCTGGGGGGGTTGTGATGCTGGGGGGGGGAGGGGTTGTGGTGCTGGGGGGGTTGTGGTGCTGGGGGGGGAGGGGTTGTGGTGCTGGGGGGGGAGGGGTTGTGGTGCTGGGGGGGTTGTGGTGCTGGGGGGGGGGAGGGGTTGTGGTGCTGGGGGGGTTGTGGTGCTGGGGGGGGGAGGGGTTGTGGTGCTGGGGGGGGGAGGGGTTGTGGTGCTGGGGGGGGAGGGGTTGTGGTGCTGGGGGGGAGGGGTTGTGGTGCTGGGGGGGGGTTGTGGTGCTGGGGGGGGGGTTGTGGTGCTGGGGGGGGGGTTGTGGTGCTGGGGGGGTTGTGATGCTGGGGGGGGGAGGGGTTGTGGTGCTGGGGGGGTTGTGGTGCTGGGGGGGTTGTGATGCTGGGGGGGGGAGGGGTTGTGGTGCTGGGGGGGTTGTGATGCTGGGGGGGGGGGGGTTGTGGTGCTGGGGGGGTTGTGGTGCTGGTAGGGGGGGACTATTGTGGTGATGATAGAAACATTAAGCGCCCCCTGACGGCAAGAATACAAGGCACCATATTCACTCTGTAAATGAACCAACCACTGTCTCCTGTAATGATAGTACGTTTTGTAACCATGTAGTAGACAGTGCCACTATGTAGTAGACAGTGCCACTATGTAGTCGACAGTGCCACTATGTAGTAGACAGTGCCACTATGTAGTCGACAGTGCCACTATGTAGTAGACAGTGCCACTATGTAGTAGACTGAGTTTACATTTAGTCAAATCTACATCAACAGATGTTACAAGTGCCAGAGGTACTTGTAGCCGAGCTACAAGTACCTCTGTACCTCTGTAAAGCTACAAGTACCTCTACAAGTACGCCTAGCAGTGGTAACATCTAAAAGTCTGCTAACCTTACTGGATGACCCATAGACGTGTGGTTCTTCCTGCATAATAGAATGACGATAGATGGAGCAACAGGTGTGAATATCACTTCGCCTCAAGTCTTCGAGGTTGTGTTGATGTTCCCGGAATATTACTGGCCTCAGGCAGTAATTGGCACTCCAAGATGGTATTCAATTCCCTCTTTACGAGCAAAAGTTTTGGCTAACTCATCAGTTCTATCAGGCATTCGGAGACCAATATGGGAAGGAATCCGCAGAAGCCGAACTCCGACTCCATCATTGATTATGGCCGTCATACGAGCGTGTACAACTATCGTATCAGCAGGAAGAAATCCCGCTGATTGGGAGTCCGGTTGGCTGCAAGGGCTGCAGAGGGCAGCAAGGGCTGCAGAGAGCAGCAAGGGCTGCAGAGAGCAGCAAGGCAGGACTTGGTGGCAAACATAAACAAACTATGAGCAAGGCTGGTCGAGGCTGGCGGTGGCAGCGTGTGTCACATTGTAAACACCTTGTTGTTGCTACCTCTACTCTCCTCTCCCTCACCACTACCTTGCCAGGGTTTCGGGGCTCAACGTCCCCGCGGCCCGGTCCTCGACCAGGCCTCCAACAGCTAAAGGAGTACACTTTTTTTGTATTGTTAACACAGGTACATTTGCATTTGTGCAGCTGCCCTAGACTATATGAAGGGGAGTACAGTGTGTCACAAAGGTAGCTACGTGATGCTAAAAATCCCCTTCACACAGGGTGGTTAGTCATACAGAGGCATGTGATAAGTTGTCTACACTGGCAGACTCTGGGTGCATTATGAGGATATCATCAACACAAGAGTGAATAAGATAGCAGTGGTATTAAAAGTCCCCATCACACAGGATGGTTAGTTATACACCCACTACCACCACTACACCAAGTACCACGACTACACCAGCTACCACCACTACACCCACCACCACCACTACACCCACCCCATTACAGCTACCACCACCCACACAATAACGAACTGCTCCCCCATCTCCCAACGCGAACCGTCACTAATGAGCCAATTACCGGCCCGTCCCCGCGAAATATATCGTTTTAGCATTGAAAATATTTTACAATGAAAGATGTATTAAATGTTCGATGGGTATTATTTGACCCCCATTATGTAGGTGAAGGGCTCGTAGAGCAGAGTCTATTCTGGTGGTGTAGTCCTAATGTGTTCCTTATTGGTGGCTTAGTGTGTCTCTCCCCCTTTCTGCACCCCCTCTCTGCTCCCATCTTTCATCATCCCCTCATCTGACCCCCCCACCTTTCCCCCTCATCTTACATCTTCACTATCCTCATCACCATAACCATCTTCACCACTCACTATCGTCACTGTAGCCAGAATGAATTTCGTTCATAGTTTTTTAGTATATCCTGAAGATGCGCGGGTAAACGGTGGGAGTAGCCAAACTGCATTCTCTTATTTCATTCGTTATATTATTCCAGGCTTCGAGAAGACCGCATCATGGAGGTTGTTTGATATTTCTTAACGCATTTGACTTAGGCCTACCCCAAACAGCCTAATGTCCGCCCCAGCTCATTTCTCTTGCTAAGTTGCACGAGGCTGGCCCCGAACGTCTGGCTTCCTATACCTTGGATTGAGAGAGAAACATGAAAGGTGCTCCACGGATAGGTAAATACTATCTTCTGCCGCAGAAGATAGTTATGTCTGAACTAGCTCGTTTACCTTAACTGAACCACTATGACGAGTTATGTATGTTGACGAGGTTATGTATAGACATTCATCAGCATCATCATATGACTCCCAGGGGGGGGGGCATCAACACTCACGGAAAAACGGTAATAATATTTTGAAAAAAAAGAGAGACGCTATTTTTGTCTTTCGTTGGATTTTAATTTTTTGGGAGCGGTGATGTGTTGGGGGGGGGGGGGTGGTGGCCCACACTGAGGCCTGGCGGTGGTGTGTTGGGGGGGGGGGGTGGTGGCCCACACTGAGGCCTGGCGGTGGTGGGGGATAATGCTGTTAACCTTCACCTTCAGGGGCCTTGCCCTCGTTAGTGGTGCTGGAGTCAGCGGCCTCCCCACCATCCCCCACACCCTGGAGTCTGCGGCCTCCCCACCATCCCCCACACCCTGGAGTCTGCGGCCTCCCCACCATCCCCCACACCCTGGAGTCAGCGGCCTCCCCACCATCCCCCACACCCTAATTTCACTTCAAATCCTTCAGGCGTCTTTCTCAGTGTGTACCGTCTACGGCAAGGCTGATCCAGCTATTTATTTATTTATTTATATACAAGAAGATACATTGGGTTTGTGAGGATACATAGCAGAGTATTTACAACCTTGTAAAGCCACTAGTACGCGCAGCGTTTCGGGCAGGAACTAATAGCGTGAAGCTAATAGCTTCTGCTATTAGCAGAAGCTAAACTAATAGCAGAAGCTAATAGCGTGCGAGTCAATTATATATATCTACAAGAGAATGTCTGTATATCTACGAGAGATATATATACATTCTCATATCTATATCTCATATATAGACATTCTTTACAAGAGAGAGAGTGTATATTTGTGTGTCCAAAATTGGAGGTCAGACGCTTAAGGGTAGCCTCACTCAAGTTTGCAGGAGGAATGGTCTCTGGTACGGGATGGACATAGGATGATGTTTGGTATGTCAAAGTTTGATGCTTTAAGAAATATTAACACATACAAGCACCCCCAAGCAAATTCTGTAGCCACTGTAACCCATGCCAACGACTGTAACAACGTAACTGAGGTACAGGGAGCCGTCTTGACACAGAGGCGCCGGCAGTAACATTATGTAACGCTAGTTTATTGTGTAGTAACGTTGTTAATATATAGTTTATAAAATGAGGGGTGGAGGTTGTGGGGGTGGTTATGGTGGTAGGGATGGTGGTAGGTGTGGTGGTTATGGTGCTAGGGATGGTGGTGGTGGTTATGGTGCTAGGAATGGTGGTGGTGGTTATGGTGGTAGGGATGATGGTGGTGGTGGTTATGGTGCTAGGGATGGTGGTGGTGGTTATGGTGCTAGGAATGGTGGTGGTGGTTATGGTGGTAGGGATGATGGTGGTGGTGGTTATGGTGGTAGGGATGATGGTGGTGGTGGTTATGGTGCTAGGAATGGTGGTAGGTGTGGTGGTGGTGGTGGTGAGTTACGGGACTCAAGGACCATTCTCAAGTCGATTGTGATCGACTTGAGAATGGTCCAGGACGGACCGAAACGTCATCGTCTCTTCACTTTCTAGTGTGTGGTCTGGTCAACATATTCCAGTATTGCCTTGAAAGAGTCCCGATTTAGTTGTCTAAACTAAGAGATGGTGTTGGTATTAGATCCAACCCCCTAACCTGTCTCTCTCGTCCCTGTAGTTATCTTCGTCTATGGTGTACACACCGCCTGGTTATCTTACACTTCTTGGGATTGATTTCTAGCAACCATTTGTTAGCGCACTTTTGGAGGTCCGTGGAGGTCCTGTAATTTTGTGGGGATAGTGGTAAGGGGTGATAGAACAACTGCAATTTATGGTGGTGGTGGTGGGTGGTGGTAGGGGTGGTTGATGGGGGTGGAAGCGGGTGATACAGAGAGAAATTGAAGGTAGAGGCGGACATTGTAGCCTATCAGTTTACCCCACTACAATAAGTGGCCGCCATCTTGAGTACTCTCCATTTGACGGGTCCCTTCCCCCCCCCTTCTCCTGTTCTCTCTTCTCCCCTCTCTCCCTGTCTCCTCTTCCTCTGGACCGTTCCACGTGTTCCCCGTTCCGTCTCGAGTATTCCGGACACGTCCCTACCCTTTTACAAGCCAACAACGTATGTATAAAAATAGTCATAAAATTCGGTGCTTTTCTGTAAATAATGCCTCGTTTATGGGGACTTTCTTCCCACTAACTGACCCATTGTCAGGTGATGCTGGGGAGGTGCTTGTCTCTGATGCCCTCTGGAGGGTGTCAGGTGTGTGGGGGGGACAGGTCAGGGTGTCGGGTGTGTGGGGGGACAGGTCAGGGTGTCAGGTGTGTGGGGACAGGTCAGGGTGTCAGGTGTGTGGGGGACAGATCAGGGTGTCAGGTGTGTGGGGGACAGGTCAGGGTGTCAGGTGTGTGGGGGACAGATCAGGGTGTCAGGTGTGTGGGGGGACAGATCAGGGTGTCAGGTGTGTGGGGGACAGATCAGGGTGTCAGGTGTGTGGGGGACAGATCAGGGTGTCAGGTGTGTGGGGACAGATCAGGGTGTCAGGTGTGTGGGGGACAGATCAGGGTGTCAGGTGTGTGGGGACAGATCAGGGTGTCAGGTGTGTGGGGGACAGATCAGGGTGTCGGGTGTGTGGGGGGACAGGTCAGGGTGTCAGGTGTGTGGGGGGACAGATCAGGGTGTCAGGTGTGTGGGGGGACAGGTCAGGGTGTCAGGTGTGTGGGGGGACAGGTCAGGGTGGCAGGTGTGTGGGGGACACCTAAGAACCAGGTGAGAGGGGTACCTGCTAAATGAAAAAAGCTCTGCAGTATTGCCTTGAAGGCAGTGTCTGGGATACTCCCGGACGCAGGTTCGAATCCTCGTCACGGCCCTTGTGGATTTGTTCATTAGCTCTGCGGTACTGGTCCAGAGCTGCTTAAGTGAACCACGGTGTTGGTAGGTGGAGTGGTGGGCGTGGTGGTGGTGGTGGGCGTGGTGGGCGTGGTGGTAGTGGTGGGCGTGATCGTGGTGGTGGGCGTGGTGGTGGTGGTGGGCGTGGTGGTAGTGGTGGTAGTGGTGGGCGTGGTGGTAGTGGTGGGCGTGGTGGTGGTGGTGGGCGTGGTGGTAGTGGTGGTAGTGGTGGGCGTGGTGGTAGTGGTGGTAGTGGTGGGCGTGGTGGTAGTGGTGGTAGTGGTGGGCGTGGTGGTAGTGGTGGGCGTGGTGGTGGTGGTGGGCGTGGTGGTGGGCGTGGTGGTGGTGGTGGGCGTGGTGGTGGTGGTGGGCGTGGTGGTAGTGGTGGTAGTGGTGGGCGTGGTGGTAGTGGTGGGCGTGGTGGTGGTGGTGGGCGTGGGTACACTATCCGTCAACTCAATAAGGTGAGGAACACTTTTAATGTCACTCGTAACTCATGAGTTGAGTGACGCCCACTGGGGTACTGACTTATCGGTACTTAATCAGCGACTACAGTAGAGTTGGTACTTTCCTGGCAGTAGCTACTTCCCTCTCAGTGTCTGCTGGGGGAATCTTGTTGTATCTGTTGCGTTATAATTTAGATATTACGATTTTCGAATTCTTTGTTGAATCTGGGCTTAAAGTTCTGGATGGAGGTGGCTTCTACAACTTGCAGGCGATGAGTCACAATAACGTGGCTGAAGTGTGTTGACCAGACCACACACTACAAGGTGAAGGGACGACGACGTTTCGGTCCGTCCTGGACCATTCTCAAGTCGATTGTCACAATCGGCTTCTACAACTTCTTCTTTGAGTACTTTTCCCTTGTTCACCACCCGGATAGGATGTGATTATTTCCTTACATTTCAAGGACTCATTTGTGTTTCAGCTTTCTCTGATGTCCTCTCGTACTCATGGTGTAGATACCTTTTGGTCTCGTTTCTTACTTTCCCTACATTACCTTACACATGTTGGGACTGAATTCTACCAACCACTTATTTGCCCAATCCTGGAGTTTGCCAAGATCATCTTTTAACATGCTACAGTAATCCTCGGTTTCTACATTCATGCGTCGTCTGCAAGCATTGCCATATACGAGGTCGCTCCCTCGAGTTGGTCATTCACTTCAAGTAGGAACAGTTGGAGGTCCCAGGATTGACCCTTGGGGGGAATTTCACTTGGTACGTTCTTCCAACTCGAACTCTCATCTCTGAGACAGTTTTCTGTCCTACAGGTACTCCTTGATCCAGTTTAGTGTCTTCCCAGTTATCTCTGCTTGCTTCTTTATCTTGATCATCAGCATTTCAGGAGGAAAGATATCAAATGCTTTTTGACAATCTTAGGAAAATACAGTTTACTCAGCTCATTTTTTCCTGTCATATTCTTGTATCGTTTTTATAGATCTCAAGTTTATCAGACACGACTCTAGCCTTCTAAATCCACATTGCTCATTTATTACAAAGTTATTCTTCTCTAAGTAGTTTAGATATTCTCAACCAGATTACCGTTTCCAGCAGTTTGCGTGACACACTTGTCAGTGACACTGGGAGGTAGGTCAGTGGCTCCGGTCTGTCTCCTGTCGTGAATACTGGACCACATCTGCCCTGTCTCAACAGTGTGGCAGGCTTCCCGTCTCAAGTGTTATGTTGCAAGCGTTAGTTAGTGGGTGAGGAAGTACCTCTGCGGCCGCCTTCAACACCCTTGGTGGCTCCTATGTCTGGTCCTGTTGTAACCTATTCCTCCAGGTGTTTGCTAGTCCCCACCACGGTGACTACTGTGTCATCCAGCGCTTCCTGCAACCTCTTCCACCAGGTCCTATTCTAACAGGTCCTAGTCTACCAGGTCCAGGTCCACGTCGCCACCACCACCACCACCACCAGCAGGAGCACCAGAGTCATCACCACCACCAGCAGGAGCACCAGAGTCATCGTCATCATCATTAGCAATAAGGGCACCACTGCCCTGAGGCATCGTTGTTTGTATGACACTATCATCACTCTCGCAATCTCCTGTTGTCTCGGATATTACCTGCTGTTGGTGTAGGCTGGTGCGTGTGTGTTTGTGGTGTGTGTGTTTGTGTGTGTGTGTGTGTGTGTGTGTGTGTGTGTGTGTGTGTGTGTGTGTGTGTGTGTGTTTGTGGTGTGTGTGTGTGTGTGTGTGTGTGTGTGTGTGTGTGTGTGTGTGTGTGTGTGTGTGTGTGTGTGTGTGTTTGTGGTGTGTGTGTTTGTGGTGCCTGTGTGTTTGGTGTGTGTGTGTACGTATAGCTACCCAGCGCATTGCTCTATATATATATATATATATATATATATGTGTGTATATCACGAAAATAAACACGTGATTAAGAATGTGACAATGTCAGACCACGGAGGAAAAATGAAACAGGAAATTTCCTTAAGTACTTTCGTATATTAAATTTCGTATATTCGTATATTTCGTATATTCACCTTCTGAAGATGTATTTAATATACGAAAGTACTTAAGGAAATTTCCTGTTTCATTTTTCCTCCGTGGTCTGACATTGTCATATATATATATATATATATATATATATATATATATATATATATATATATATATATATATATATATATATATATATATATATATATATATGATACTTTAGGTTACTGTGTGGTACTTCAGCCTGTTTTAGTGTACTTAGTGATATTCGAATTATCCCACTTTCAAATTTAGTCATAAAAGAAAAGCATTTTTTCCGATTTTGTTTCCAATCACACGCTCAGATCAGTTTAATGACGACACATAACTAGCCAACCGTCCTCCACCGTGGACAGTTGGCTTGATACTGACTTAGGTAGACCAGAATAACACTATATACAACTGAATTACCAGTTTGGAGCAACTTGTTCCCTCGCTTGACTCGTTCGAGTCAACACCAGAACCGCGTTCACGTACTGCATGCTACGTCTATTTTTATTCCCCCAATTATAATTAATAATGTATATTAGAACTTTGTAGTTGAGCGTAGGGTGTGTAGGGTGTGTGTTTAGGTTCTCGTGGTAACTGTATTTGTTGAAGCATTTATAAGGGTTGCAATTCGAAGAGGTCGTCAGTGAAGCACTACTCGAGAAATGTTCGAATGTCATCAGTTGTGAGTCGTGTGTAGTCTGTTGTTTATTTATAAACAAGAGATTTGGCGGCTGCGTGGAGTGAACATTTTGCTTTTGAGGACGAGGTGACGTGAGTCAAACATTTATTGAGGTGCGATTCGAATGTAGGAAGAAAGCGAGGCAATGTTCGAGAAAAGTTGGAACGTTATCTACGTGTGTTCGAAGTTGTCGGGTGTAAAATGGTGTCTTTGTTGATGAGGACGGGTTGTTGATGAGGACGGGTTGTTGATGAGGACGGGTTGTTGATGAGGACGGGTTGTTGATGAGGACGGGTTGTTGATGAGGACGGGTTGTTGATGAGGACGGGTTGTTGATGAGGACGGGTTGTTGATGAGGACGGGTTGTTGATGAGGACGGGTTGTTGATGAGGACGGGTTGTTGATAAGGACGGGTTGTGTGTTGATGAGGACGGGTTGTTGATGAGGACGGGTTATTGATGAGGACGGGTTGTTGATGAGGACGGGTTATTGATGAGGACGGGTTGTGTGTTGATGAGGACGGGTTGTGTGTTGATGAGGACGGGTTGTGTGTTGATGAGGACGGGTTATTGATGAGGACGGGTTGTTGATGAGGACGGGTTATTGATGAGGACGGGTTGTTGATGAGGACGGGTTGTTGATGAGGACGGGTGTGTGTTGATGAGGACGGGTTGTGTGTTGATGAGGACGGGTTGTGTGTTGATGAGGACGGGTTGTTGATGAGGACGGGTTATTGATGAGGACGGGTTGTTGATGAGGACGGGTTGTTGATGAGGACGGGTTGTGTGTTGATGAGGACGGGTTGTGTGTTGATGAGGACGGGTTGTGTGTTGATGAGGACGGGTTGTTGATGAGGACGGGTTGTTGATGAGGACGGGTTGTTGATGAGGACGGGTTATTGATGAGGACGGGTTGTTGATGAGGACGGGTTGTTGATGAGGACGGGTTGTTGATGAGGACGGGTTGTTGATGAGGACGGGTTGTTGATGAGGACGGGTTGTGTGAGGACGGGTTTGATGAGGACGGGTTGTTGATGAGGACGGGTTATTGATGAGGACGGGTTGTTTGATGAGGACGGGTTGTTGATGAGGACGGGTTGTTGATGAGGACGGGTTGTTGATGAGGACGGGTTGTTGATGAGGACGGGTTATTGGTGAGGACGGGTTGTTGGTGAGGACGGGTTGTGTGTTGATGAGGACGGGTTGTGTGTTGATGAGGACGGGTTGTTGATGAGGACGGGTTGTTGATGAGGACGGGTTGTTGATGAGGACGGGTTGTTGATGACGACGGGTTGTTGATGAGGACGGGTTGTTGATGAGGACGGGTTGTTGATGAGGACGGGTTGTTGATGAGGACGGGTTGTTGATGACGACGGGTTGTTGATGAGGACGGGTTGTTGATGAGGACGGGTTGTTGATGAGGACGGGTTGTTGATGACGACGGGTTGTTGATGACGACGGGTTGTTGATGAGGACGGGTTGTTGATGAGGACGGGTTGTTGATGAGGACGGGTTGTTGATGAGGACGGGTTGTTGATGAGGACGGGTTATTGGTGAGGACGGGTTGTTGGTGAGGACGGGTTGTGTGTTGATGAGGACGGGTTGTGTGTTGATGAGGACGGGTTGTTGATGAGGACGGGTTGTTGATGAGGACGGGTTGTTGATGAGGACGGGTTGTTGATGACGACGGGTTGTTGATGAGGACGGGTTGTTGATGAGGACGGGTTGTTGATGAGGACGGGTTGTTGATGAGGACGGGTTGTTGATGAGGACGGGTTGTTGATGAGGA
>NC_059582.1:30208542-30218542 GCF_020424385.1 Procambarus clarkii | reverse complement strand
AATCTGGCCCCTGTGCCTTAGTGCTAACATGTGTAGGTGGGCAGTGATAATGGGTCGGTCTCCGTCACTGTTACGGTGAGCCTGGTTGGTCCTTCACCGTCGGGGGTGGGCCAGGGTGGGCCCCCTCCATCACCGTCAGGGTGGGCCAGGGTGGGCCCCCTCCATCACCGTCAGGGTGGGCCAGGGTGGGCCCCCTCCATCACCGTCAGGGTGGCCCAGGGTGGGCCAGGGTGGGCCAGGGTGGGCCAGCCGTCATCTGTGTCAGCCATAACTAGTCAAGTCATTCTCCCAGTATATATATCCGGTCTTCCTGGCCTCGGGGCCACAGGGATGAGCCGGACTCCTGTGTTACATCAGGCTGGGGAGTTACTCTGGCAGTAAACTGTTAGTGGATTGACAAAATTAAACTGACAACACACGTTTCTGTTTTGTTTTAGTAATGTTATTTTGTATCTGGACAGTGAACAGCTGAACATAAGACTGTATGAAGGGTTACAGTGTGTGTGTGTGTGTGTGTGTGTGTGTGTGTGTGTGGTGTGGTGTGCTGTGTGTGTGGTGTGGGTGTGTTTGTGTATGTGTGTGTGTGTGTGGGTGTGGTGTGTTGTGTGTGTGGTGTGGGTGTGTGTGTGTGTGTGTGTATGTGTGTGTGTGTGTGTGTGTGTGTGTGTGTTGTTTGTGTTTGTGTGTGTGTGTGGTGTGTGTGTGGTGTGTTTGTGTGTGTGTGTGTGTGTGTGTGTGTGTGTTTTGGTGTGTGTTGTGTGTGTGTGTTTGTGTGTGTGGGGTGTGTGTGTGTTTGTGTGTGTGTGTGTGTGTGTGTGTGTTGTGTGTGTGTGTGTACTCACCTAGTGGTGTGTGTGTGTGTTGTGTGTGTGTGTGTACTCACCTAGTGTGTGTGTGTGTACTCACCTAGTTGTGCTTGCGGGGGTTGAGCTCTGGCTCTTTGGTCCCGCCTCTCAACCGTCAATCAACAGGGTGTACAGGTTCCTGAGCCTATTGGGCTCTATCATATCTACACTTGAAACTGTGTATGGAGTCAGCCTCCACCACATTGCTTCCTAATGCATTCCATTTGTCAACCACTCTGACACTAAAAAAGTTCTTTCTAATATCTCTGTGGCTCATTTGGGCACTCAGTTTCCACCTGTGTCCCCTAGTGCGTGTGCCCCTTGTGTTAAATAGCCTATCTTTATCATATTTATCTTTATCATTATCTATCTTTATCATGTGTGTGTGTATGTGTGTGTGTGTTAAATTCCTTGGCATGGCAGAAACATTAGGCACCTTTCCTTTCACCTGATGCATCTGTTCCCCTCGCAGTTAAACAGGTGTCTGGGAGTTAGGGAACTATTGTGGGTAGCATCGTGAAGGTGGTAAGTAGTTATCCTAGAAGCGTATGGGTAGGGGGTGGGTCCTTGACAAACCAAAAATCAGGCTTCCTGTCCCGGACATTGGGAATTAATGTAATGTTGGCAAAGTGACCCTAGCTCCTGGTCTCAGGCTTTAACACCAGAGTCTCAAATTCGGGTGATTGGGCATTAACCCCTGCCGTAGACCTGGTCGACGACCGGGCCGCGGGGACGCTAAGCCCCGGAAGGACCTCAAGGTAGGCCTATAGGCAACAGTGACCTAGACCGATTCTGAAAATTCTGTGGTGAGTATAGGCCTAGGTGGCGCGTCTAAGGTAAATATTATATATGTATAACATTACACATATATGTATAATGTTGCTTTTGGACCCTTTGAGCGCCTGTGAGCTCTCTCCTGTGAGACAGGAATGTTTGGGTGAATTTAGTTAGGATTGTAGAGATGAGGGAACCTCACCCACAGACAGGTACGTGAACTATCCCACAGACAGGTACGTGAACTATCCCACAGACAGGTACGTGAACTATCCCACAGACAGGTACGTGAACTCTCCCACAGACAGGTACGTGAACTCTCCCACAGACTTCAACACACCTCCTCCCACTACAGAGTTTTTCCTGAGGCTGGCCCTTCCCTCTCCCACAGAAAACGGGGCGTATATTCCCTCCTGGAGCCAATTTATGTAAAATACTCTTTGGATATTGGCTGTTGTGTTACTTTTGCCGGTGAGATATGTGGGTGGAGGCGGCAGTGTGGAGGCTGTTGTGTAGTCGCAGGTGTAACTCACGCCGGCGGCCACACACAGGAGTGTTACCGGTGTTGCCTTGGCACCTCCCCCCACACACCGTTTTCTTTTTGTCTTATTTTCTTCGTGGCAATGTTATTGTTTTGTTTCTAAGTTTTCTGTTTTGGGGTTTTAGGTTGCTGGTGGTGGTGGTGTTTGGTGTGTTCGTTGGAGCGTCTCTGTTGCTGTGTCTGTCTGCCTGCCTGCCTGCCTGCCTGCCTGCCTGCCTGCCTGCCTGCCTGCCTGTCTGCCTGTCTGCCTGTCTGTCTGTCTGCCTACCTGCCTGCTCTATGGACAGTCAAACACTCTATGGAAAGTCAAACTCACAGTTCATACCTCATAGGAGTCGCTGAGATTCAGAATAGGAGCGGATCCTTCTTAAAGCAGGGGCGTGGGGGTCTGGGCTTCATGCAGGGCGGTGTTCAATCCCCCGACCGTCCAAGTGGTTGGGCACCATTCCTTTCCCCCCGTCCCATCCCAAATCCTTTTCCTGACCCCAGTGCTATATAGTCGTGTGTACGTATATATATATATATATATAATATATATCTAGATATATATATATATATTATATATATATATATATATATATATATATAGGAGATACAGCAGAAATGTTCACTATACAAAGTGTGAACTGTGAACACTATTCTTCACTATAGGCGCATATAAAATACTGTTTAAAAGTTCACTTTCACTATTGTCGGGTGAGAGTATAGTTGTGTCCGTGGCTTCAACGTGGTTCTATTTTGAGGCTATAATTCGTCTATATTTTATTTTTTGTTAATGATTAAAGTTTGAAAGAAAACGTTTAATTCCTAGTTTGTTTATTTCTTGAAATATAAATAATGTAAAATAAGTGATTTGGTCCAAGGTAACCTAATCTAACTAAGCTTCAAGTAGCCTAAAGTAACCTAATCTAACTAAGCTTCAAGTAACCTAAAGTAACCTAATCTAACTAAGCTTCAAGTAACCTAAAGTAACCTAATCTAAACTAACGCTGTCAAGTAGCCTAAAGTAACCTAATCTAACTAAGCTTCAAGTAGCCTAAAGTAACCTAATCTAACTAAGCTTCAAGTAGCCTAAAGTAACCTAATCTAACTAAGCTTCAAGTAGCCTAAAGTAACCTAATCTAACTAAGCTTCAAGTAGCCTAAAGTAACCTAATCTAACTAAGCTTCAAGTAACCTAAAGTAACCTAATCTAACTAAGCTTCAAGTAACCTAAAGTAACCTAATCTAACTAAGCTTCAAGTAGCCTAAAGTAACCTAATCTAACTAAGCTTAAAGTAGCCTAAAGTAACCTAATCTAACTAAGCTTCAAGTAGCCTAAAGTAACCTAATCTAACTAAGCTTCAAGTAGCCTAAAGTAACCTAATCTAACTAAGCTTAAAGCAGCCTAAGGTAACCTAATCTACCCAAGCTTAAAGCAGCCTAAGGTAACCTAATCTACCCAAGCTTAAAGCAGCCTAAGGTAACCTAATCTACCCAAGCTTCAAGTAGCCTAAGATAACCTAATCTACCCAAGCTTCAAGACGCCTAAGATAACCTAACCTAACCAAGCTTCAAGAAGCCTAAGATAACCTAACCTAACCAAGCTTCAAGAAGCCTAAGATAACAGAATATATACCCAAAAAGGCGACAGGAAATACGCGCTGCTTCCTTCCTGTCTCCAGTTACATAAACCATTACTAAAAACAGGACATTAAGTTTATTTAAAACTGAACACCCAACCTGCAGATGTAATGAAGGAGGTGACGACTTTTTGGTCCATTTTTGGATGTCACAAAATTTCCAGACATCAGTTGGGTGTCCATTTTCATGTACTTTATTGTGACTTTTTGCTCGTTCCAAAAATATTTGAATGAAAAATTTGCTCTGAATTTCATGGAGAAAATTTAATGTTTAACCGATCGGGTGTAAATGTTAAATTTCCTAATCAATTACCAAGAGTGAAATATAACGTTGTGTGTCAAGGCTTCCAAGTTGTTAATAACGCAATATCGTATAAATTTTGTTAATTGAAATGGCGCTGGGTGATATTGGAGAAAAAATTAGGAGCGTGGATGAGGACTGGTTTATTGATGTGTGGTAGTGTGCTCCTGGCTGGCTGTCTGTCTGTCTGTCTCTCTGTCTCTCTCTGTCTCTCTCACTGTCTCTCTCTCTCTCTGTCTCTCTCTCTCTCTCTCTCTCTCTCTCTCTCTCTCTCTCTCTCTCTCTCTCTCTCTCTCTCTCTCTCTCTCTCTCTCTCTCTCTCTCTGTAATCTCACATCGCCTCACCGGAAGCCTCTCTCTTGAAATTCATTTATTTGTATCATATTACAAATGATCTAATATTTAACGCTTAGTAACTAACTAGTAAGGAAGAGGGTGAACCAGTTGGCAAGTGTACTAGAGCATTCATTTGTTTCCGCCTCCGCCGGGAATCGAACCTGGGCCATTAGGATTTCGCCCTCCCCCTCCCCGAACGCTATCCGCTCAGCCGCGAGACCCCATGTGTGTGTGTGTGTGTGTGTGTGTGTGTGTGTGTGTGTGTGTGTGTGTGTGTGTGTGTGTGTGTGTGTGTGTGTGTGTGTGTGTGTGTGTGTGAGATCATGTAGTCAACAGTGTCCACAGCGGGACACTTGGCCACACAACACACCCTCGTCTAAACAATACATTTTATAATCTTCCGACAATTTTAAATATTATTTACTGTACGATGGACGGTGAAGGGAACATAGTGGACGGGTGTGGGCGCCCACGCCCGCCCACGCCCGTCTTTATGATGGGTCCCCTTTGCTGTTGCACGACTAGCCGATCATAGCGCGCAATGATGCTGTTGCTACGAGGCTCTGAACCTTGCAGATATCATATACTAGTGCCGGTAATTATGAGTGCTTGAGGAAGTGGTTAACACGCAGGGAGAAGCTATGAGAGGCGTTCCTCAGGTAACTCCCCAGTGCCTCATTGGTCCTCAGGTGCCAGGAAGCAAATACCTCGAGTGTCAGAAATCGCCCGACACTGAAATTGGCGCTGTAATTGGGATGAACATGTTCAAACCATCACAATTGGCGCTGTAATTGGCATGAACGTGTTCAAACCATCACAATTGGCGCTGTAATTGGCATAAACATGTTCAAACCATCACAATTGGCGCTGTAATTGGCATAAACATGTTCAAACCATCACAATTGGCGCTGTAATTGGCATAAACATGTTCAAACCATCACAATTGGCGGTGTTATTGCTCAAACCAAATCTTAACCATTTTCACAAAATTCCTCCCAAATTTTCTCAACAAAAGGGGAGAAATCGTATTGAAAATAGATTTCGACAACAACACATGACACACAGAATGTACCAATTAGGCTTTTGTTAAGGGTACAAATGATGGTATTTGTCTAAGCCCCGTTGGAGATCACTCTTAACCCGACTACCCCCCCCCACACACACCCCCCCCCCACACCCCCCAAAGCCCCCCCCCCCCCCCCCCACACCCCCATCCCCCAAACAAGCAAAAGATTATTATAAGTCAATCAATTTCTTGAGAACCTGATGACTTATTTTGGGTCACTCAAGCCTCATATCTCTTTCTTTTTAACACGTAATTGACGAATCCGTTAAAATTGCGACGTATTAAGTCATAATTCAAACGTCTTAATATTGCCGTTTTCTACGCGTCGGCTTCTGTTAGGCGGATTGGTTAGGGGGGGAACCGTTGTGTTTTGTACGGAGTGGGGACGTTGAGAGAACGGCGGGCGAGGTAAACAGTTTACCTTGGCGGCGGTGTGGAGGTCAAGACCCTCGGGGGTCACGCCAGGAAGGTCACTGGTCTACTTTCAAAGAGAGGACTGAAGCGTTTGGGCAACTTTCCTTTCACCAGGTGGATGTGTATGAATCCCATGTGGTTGGTCCTAAATTGGGGCCCATTAGTACACAAGTGGGTACACCCCCCCCCTCCTCCCAAAAGTCCCCAAATTGGGCATACACCCCCTCCCCCCACAAGCCAAATTGGGCACCCCCACCCCCCCACAAGCTTGGCGGGTCCAAGTGGCATGAAAGATTAATCCATTCCCTGATGTCATCTGACTTCACGTCAACAATGGCGGGAGAATTGTTCTCCCCCACGTGTGGTATCTTGATCAACCTGACTGTGAGACTGCCAGCGCATGTAGGGAGACCACGACTAGTGCGCGCCCCACCCACTGTGGCTCCATTAGCTAAACATCAAAACTTTGCCTATTCTACACAGCTCATTAACCGCTCTTGTTTGAGTGCTTAAATAAGTTTTGTGTGTGTGTGTGTGTGTGTGTGTGTGTGTGTGTGTACTCACCTATATACTCACCTATATGTGCTTGCAGGATCGAGCATTGACTCTTGGATCCCGCCTTTCGAGCATCGGTTGTTTACAGCAATGACTCCTGTCCCATTTCCCTATCATACCTGGTTTTAAAATTATGAATAGTATTTGCTTCCACAACCTGTTCCTGAAGTGCATTCCATTTCCCCACTACTCTCACGCTAAAAGAAAACTTCCTTACATCTCTGTGACTCATCTGAGTTTCAAGCTTCCATCCATGTCCTCTCGTTCTGTTACTATTCCGTGTGAACATTTCGTCTATGTCCACTCTGTCAATTCCTCTGAGTATCTTATACGTTCCTATCATGTCCCCCTCTCCCTTCTTCTTTCTAGTGTCGTAAGGCACAGTTCCCTCAGGCGCTCTTCATACCCCATCCCTCGTAGCTCTGGGACGAGTCTCGTTGCAAACCTCTGAACCTTTTCCAGTTTCATTATATGCTTCTTCAGATGGGGACTCCATGATGAGGCGGCATACTCTAAGACTGGCCTTACGTAGGCAGTGTAAAGCGCCCTAAATGCCTCCTTACTTAGGTTTCTGAATGATGTTCTAACTTTTGCCAGTGTAGAGTACGCTGCTGTCGTTATCCTATTAATATGTGCCTCAGGAGATAGATTAGGTGTTACGTCCACCCCCAGGTCTCTTTCACGCGTCGTTACAGGTAGGCTGTTCCCCTTCATTGTGTACTGTCCCTTTGGTCTCCTATCTCCTAGTCCATTTCCATAACTTTACATTTGCTCGTGTTGAATTCTAGTAGCCATTTCTCTGACCATCTCTGCAATCTGTTCAGGTCCTCTTGGAGGATCCTGCAATCCTCATCTGTCACAACTCTTCTCATCAACTTTGCATCATCCGCAAACATCGACATGTAGGACTCTACGCCTGTAAACATGTCGTTAACATACACAAGAAATAGAATTGGTCCCAGCACCGATCCTTGTGGTACTCCACTTGTTACTGTTCGCCAGTCCGACTTCTCGCCCCTTACCGTAACTCTTTGGCTCCTTCCTGTTAGGTAGTTCCTTATCCATTCTAGGACCTTTCCCCCCACCCCCGCCTGCCTCTCGAGCTTGAACAGCAGTCTCATGTGCGGTGCGGTGTGTGTGTGTGTGTGTGTGTGTGTGTGTGTGTGTGTGTGCTCCTCGCTGCTTGGGACACAGCTTCGATTACAGGCTCAAGCTGCTTGAGACACAGCTTCGATTTCAGGCTCCTCGCTGCTTGGGACACAGCTTCGATTTCAGGCTCCCGCTGCTTGAGACACAGCTTGAGGAGAGAGACAATCCTGGGGCATAGTTATGTCAAGAGTATTGTTTCTTGCTGAACTGTGTACTCGTCTAGTTGTGCTTGTTGCGGGTTGAGCTGCGGCTCTTTGGTCCCGCCTCTCAACTGTGTGTGTGTGTGTGTGTAGTCTAGTGGCCAGACACGGACACCCCGGCCACTCTCAGCGCTCTGGACACACAGAGTGCTCTCTGAGTGTGCTGTAATTACACCCTTTGTGTGTTAAAACAGCAGTGTGTTAAGTGCATGACCAGACGTAGGGTCGCGCGCGCGCGTGTGCTCATGTGTGTATATTTCATGTATATATATGTCGTGTCTAAGAGCCAGAACCGCACTTCTTGGCCTAGTATGCAAGGTCCCATGTGCCTAACAGGCAGAATAATTTCCGCAGTTTTCAAATATTTTTTTCCAATTCTTTTGTCTTTTCTAACAATAATAATTTATTATATATAAGAAACATGAATTACTGACTTATATTAGGTTAGCTTTGATATAATTTCTATGTTCATTTTGACTCAAATAACATACAATTGAAATAATATATAATACAATGAAAACTTTATCATTCATAAGAAAATGGTTTTGAAAAATTATATATAATATATATATATATATATATATATATATATATATATATATATATATATATATATATATATGAATGACATAACGCCCTGAAGGCGAGGCAAACAAATACATTATGTATGATCGTGTCTGGAGCATCTGTTATGCTGTCATGTATACGTGTGTATGTTGTATATACTTGAGTACATATGAATATACATACGTTCTGAAAGTAATAGTGTGTTGTGTGGGGGAATTATGTATATTAAGACCCCCAGCGACCCGCCTCACATGCTTTAGAAACGTTAATATGCTCTCGGACGCAGGTTCGAATCCTCATCATGGCCCTTGTGGATTTGGTTCGTTAATATTTCTAGCCATGAACTTGTGTACTAAAACGTCGTGTTTTTAACGTATTGGTGGATTATGTTAATTAATATGACTTATGTGAGAGGACAGTTTGTTATCGATGATTGGCCAAGCTTTTTTTATATTGAAGCTTCATTTGTAAGTATTTATTTAGTTGTGCTTGCCCGGGGGTTGAGCTCTGGCTCTTTGGTCCCGCCTCTCAGTTGTCAATCAACTGGTGTACAGATTCCTGTACGAATTGGTTTAAGTGTTGATGTTTGTGTTTGTGTGAAGTATTGTGTGTGTAAAGTATTGTGCGTGTGGAGGTTTGTTCTATAAGTGAGGACATGAAGGTCTCCTTGACGTTGGTGGTGTGGTTAAGGGATAACGAGCTTCCAACGGTTGAAGTCTGGCTACATCTGATGCTATCGGCTCACTTCAAGGCCCCGCGCATGCGTGTGGCGCCACTGTCCCCCGCGCATGCGTGTGGCGCCACTGTCCCCCGCGCATGCGTGTGGCGCCACACCCCCGCGCATGCGTGTGGCGCCCCACCCCCGCGCGCATGCGTGTGGTGCCACACTCCCGCGCATGCGTGTGGCGCCCCACCCCCGCGCGCATGCGTGAGACGCCACACCCCCGCGCATGAGTGTGGCGCCACACCCCCGCGCATGCGTGTGGCGCCACACCCCCGCGCGCATGCGTGAGACGCCACACCCCCGCGCATGAGTGTGGCGCCACACCCCCGCGCATGCGTGTGGCGCCACACCCCCGCGCATGAGTGTGGCGCCACACCCCCGCGCATGCGTGTGGCGCCACACCCCCGCGCATGAGTGTGGCGCCCCACCCCCGCGCGCATGCGTGAGACGCCACACCCCCGCGCATGAGTGTGGCGCCCCACCCCCGCGCGCATGCGTGAGACGCCACACCCCCGCGCATGCGTGTGGCGCCACACCCCCGCGCAGAACAATTATTAAACTTTGAAGAGGAAAATTCTTTATATAGCTTAGTTTAGTCATGAGTATCACTACAAGGGTAATAGTAGCAACTCGTCCTCATAATAGAACGACGTATTTTGACGTATACTCTACATAAGTCCCCAAAAATGGTCGTATTAGAAAATGGAAGCGGCTCACGAATTTGACATACTGTCCCGTTTTCTGTTTCGGGTCCTCTGGTGGGTTAGGATAAAGGCCCTTTAGTACGACAGTTTCTTGACGATGGGGGAACCTTAGGAGGACGAGTACACAGTACACAGTAATACCTTTATATACACAGTACAGGTACACTGTACTGTGTAAAAAAAGAGATGGGATAATTCACCTT
>NC_059582.1:30191042-30203542 GCF_020424385.1 Procambarus clarkii | reverse complement strand
TGGTTGAGTCTCCTTGGTGGAGGAGGAGGGACGTGGTTGAGTCTCCCTTGGTGGAGGAGGACGAGTGGTTGAGTCTCCCTTGGTGGAGGAGGACGAGTGGTTGAGTCTCCCTTGGTGGAGGAGGACGAGTGGTTGAGTCTCCCTTGGTGGAGGAGGACGAGTGGTTGAGTCTCCTTGGTCTAGGAGGACGAGTGGTTGAGTCTCCTTGGTGGAGGAGGACGAGTGGTTGAGTCTCCCCTGGTGGAGGAGGACGAGTGGTTGAGTCTCCCTTGGTGGAGGAGGACGAGTGGTTGAGTCTCCCTTGGTGGAGGAGGACGAGTGGTTGAGTCTCCCTTGGTGGAGGAGGACGAGTGGTTGAGTCTCCCTTGGTCTAGGAGGACGAGTGGTTGAGTCTCCCTTGGTGGAGGAGGACGAGTGGTTGAGTCTCCCTTGGTGGAGGAGGACGAGTGGTTGAGTCTCCCTTGGTCTAGGAGGACGAGTGGTTGAGTCTCCCTTGGTGGAGGAGGACGAGTGGTTGAGTCTCCCTTGGTGGAGGAGGACGAGTGGTTGAGTCTCCCTTGGTGGAGGAGGACGAGTGGTTGAGTCTCCCTTGGTGGAGGAGGACGAGTGGTTGAGTCTCCCTTGGTGGAGGAGGACGAGTGGTTGAGTCTCCCTTGGTGGAGGAGGACGATTGGTTGAGTCTCCCTTGGTCTAGGAGGACGAGTGGTTGAGTCTCCCTTGGTGGAGGAGGACGAGTGGTTGAGTCTCCCTTGGTGGAGGAGGACGAGTGGTTGAGTCTCCCTTGGTGGAGGAGGACGAGTGGTTGAGTCTCCCTTGGTCTAGGAGGACGAGTGGTTGAGTCTCCCTTGGTGGAGGAGGACGAGTGGTTGAGTCTCCCTTGGTGGAGGAGGACGAGTGGTTGAGTCTCCCTTGGTGGAGGAGGACGAGTGGTTGAGTCTCCCTTGGTGGAGGAGGACGAGTGGTTGAGTCTCCCTTGGTGGACATAGTGTAATCAGTCGACAAAATTGGTTATCTTGACGAAATCAACAAATTTAAGTCAATATCACCCCCCTTCTCTCCCCATACCCCTCACCTACAACCCCTCACCTACAACCCCTCCCCCACAACCCCTCACCTACAACCCCTCACCTACAACCCCTCCCCCACAACCCCTCACCTACAACCCCTCCCCACAACCCCTCCCCCACAACCCCTCCCCCACAACCCCTCTGCCACAACTCCCTCACAACCCCTGACCTACAACCCCTCACCTACAACCCCTCCCCCCACAACCCCTCCCCCACAACCCCTCCCCTACAACCCCTCCCCCACAACCCCTCCCCCACAACCCCTCCCCCACAACCCCTCCCCCACAACCCCTCCCCTACAACCCCTCCCCCACAACCCCTCCCCCACAACCCTCCCCCACAACCCCTCCCCCACAACCCCACATCACCCTCTCGTAGCGCCACACCCGTGTCTGCCTCCTGGATGAATGAGGCTCACCAGGAACAGGTTTGGACTAGTGAGGTGGGGGGGGGGGGCTTCCTCCTGGGAAGGGGGCTGCGTCGTTTGTTTGGTGGGGGGGGGATTAGTGGGGGTTCCAGGTAGGGGGTGTGGGTGGGGGGGGTGTCTGGGCGTGGTACCTGTTGTGGGGGGGGCGTGCAAGGGCGAGAATGGAATCAGGTGAGAAGAATAAGAGATTATCAAAGCAGGAGACTAAGAATAGTGATGTTTACTTGTTCCCACACCAGTAGTAAAGAGCCAAACAAAGAAACAGGAGTAAGGACAGAGATGGCTCCAAAAAAGAGGTTGCAAAGACAAGCACAGAAATAAACACCTGGAGAGAGGAAAAAAACAGATGAAAACGCTGGCAGATATTACATAAAGAACATATGCAAATAAGGGCTCAAAGGCACAAAATGCAGTTTGGTAGATCGCAGAAAATGCAGCAACATGTTGGGGATGGATGCACACAGTTTCGGTCCACAGTTCGCATCCTTCCACCTTGAAACATAGGCCTAAAGTCAAAATCAAGAAATAGGTTCATAAATGGCCTCCTATGAAAAGAAACTTCTATGCACATGAGCTCCTAAACTCTACAAATGAGGTAATAGAGGTACTGTGAGTCATAATTGAATAATATCCCCCTAATTATTATTCTAATATACAAACTGCCAGATGCAATGGTTGAGGAATTCACGGAGCACATTCACACAGTTTAGAACATCTTGGTAACCGAACAAAGCCAGTACCAGACATTATCTTCCTTACACACTTCAATCCACACCCAGTTTAAAATGGATAATGGGAAGCAATAACATTATAGCAGGAAATTAACCTGGAAACAACGAGCCACAGGTCAGGAAACTATTGTAATTCTGTGACAGAACAAATCCACAAGGGCCGTGACGAGAATTCGAACCTGCGTCCGGGAGCATCGAATCCTCGTCACGGCCCTTGTGGATTTGTTCATTTGATGCATCACGTTAGTGTGATCTCTGTGTGTGATTCTGTGACAGACTTTGGCTCAAACAACAGGTAAAACAGCCAACTAGGAACGACATTAGTCATTTGATCTCCACAATGAAGACATGAACAGGGACATTACAATCTCAGATACTTCATACTCAGATTACAAGGCCATTGGAGTTCACCCTAACATCAGTACTCGTAATAGGCCCAAAAGGATCAACAAGTGAGAAGCGTTATTCAATCAAATCAGTTTTAGCAATGAGAGGATTGACTGGGAACAGATAGAGCTTGCAAACATTAATGGGGAACACAGTCTTAGGTACCATAACAGCCACACAGGGAACAGCCAAACTGCCTGCTGAAACGAGCAGAGTCTGCTTGAAGCACGTGCCTGCGAGGAGGGTCAGAAAGAGGACCAGTCTAAAAAGAGAACGCAGATAACTGTACAAACGGAGGAGGAAGAACTATCAAGGGGAAAGCGCCAAGCCATTATGACTATATATCATTTGGAAGGGGTCAGGATAAGGATTTGGGATGGGGCGGTGGGAAGGAATGGTGCCCAACCACTGGGAGGGTCGGGGATTGAACGCTGACCTGCATGAAGCGAGACCGTCGCTCTACCGTCCAGCCCAAGTGACTGTACAGACGGAACAAATAATGGAAATGCTTAAACGGACATAAATATCACGACAAAAGGAAACCCAAAAAGGGAGATTAAAGAAGTAGAGCAGATGCTGAGGCGATCATAACAGTCTGAAGAAACAACATTGTAACAAAGAGCTGAGAGAACAATCCACAATAACATTTCACATAAGCAAAAAATAAAAAAAAACTACACGAGTATTGGACCTTTACTCACGAGTGCGGAGTCATACTTGAAGGATGACAAAGATATTAATGAAATCCTAAATTAAAAAAGATAAGACAAAGTTTAGCACCCAACAGAGAACATGAAAGTCGAAGGTCCTAACAACTTTATGAACGATATCAACACCTCTGACAATATAACTGACATGGATACAGCAGACTGTGATGGAGAACGTGACAACATGCCCATGCATTTGATTTTTGATTGTTGCCGCGAGACCTCATCTTAGATTATTACATAAACAATTTCATGTATCCTTCACACCTTATAGCTGCACTCGGCACAGGTCCAGACTCCTGGAATCTAATATTTCTAATGTGATGTAAAGTAGGAGAGTAGCAGTAGGACGAGCACTCAGTGTACCATGGAGACAGAGCCTGGATACAGGGGAGATACCAGCAGCACTTAGAGCAGCAGATATAACACCACTACACAAGGGAGGTAGTAAAGCCTTGGCTTTACTACCTCTATAAATTCATCAATATCTTTATCACCCCCTTGTATGTATGTACTTTACCTAAATAAACATTTGAATTTTGAATTTGAATTTTTTGCTTACAACAATAGACCAGTTGCACTAGAATGGACTATCAAGCATTAGAAATATTGCCGGAACAAAGGTGGATGTCTTCAAAAAGCAATTAGACAAGTCCTTGCAAGAAGTGCCGGACCAACCAGGCTGTAGTGAATATGTAGGCCTGCGGGCCGCTCCAAGCAACAGCCTGTTGGTCCAAGTTATCACAAGTGAAGCCTGGCCCCGGGCCGGGCTCGGGGAGTAGAAGAACTCCCAGAATCCACTCTAGGTGCCTTACGTGGTGACTAGAAAGTCAAGAGACACTAAGGCACCAATATCTTGGAGGCGGGCCCAGGAGCCTCACCCGGCTCGCCTCAGACACGTATAAGTAAGCATCAGCAAGTAACAAAAATGCGACTAACACTGATTTCCAATCAAGAAAATGTTAAAAAAAGGGAACACGTCAAAAGTTGGAGCTCCCGGTGTCTGGGAGCGACGAGGGCGGCTCTGTAGCTGTAGAAGCGGGGGGGGGGGGCTCTAGAGAGGGAAGGGGGAAGGGGGAGGGAATTATCAGGGGAAAGCGCCAAGCCATTACGACTATATAGCCCTTGGAAGGGGTCAGGACAAGGATTTGGGATGGGACGGGGGGAAGGAATGGTGCCCAACCACTGGAATGGTCGGGGATTGAACGCCGACCTGCATTAAGCGAAACCGTCGCTCTACCGTCGAGCTCAAGTGGTTGGGCAAGGGAAGAGGGATGGGTGGGGGTTTAAGGGGGAGGGGGGGTGGTGGTCGCATAGGAGGGGGGCGCGGCGGTGAAAAAATAAAACAAATGGGTAGTTTCTTTCACCCTGATGCACCTGTTCATCTAGCAGTAAATAGGTACCTGGGCGTTAGACAGCTGCCACGGACTGCTTCCTGGGGTGTGTCTGTGGGTGAGAGATAAATATCTAGTAGATATGATAGAGGGAAACACAGGGCAGGAACCTGTACAATGAACAAACAGACGGTCAGAAAGGCGGGGCCCAAGAGCTAAGAGAAGTTATGATGGTGTAAGGTGCGAGGGGGACCAGTTACACCTGGAGGCTGGCCTGGTGTATCTGAGAGTGGTCGGTGGCCGCGTCGGGCAGGTTCTATCGAACTGTTACTGGCAGCTTTGCCTATTGTAATCGACTCTGCCAATTAAACGCAAATTGTTTACCTAACAAGCTTGTTTGTGAAAAATAAAATAAAACTTTCTGTGTCCAGATATTTATTTTTTTTAGCCGCGGGACAAAAACATTTCCACTGTGCTTGTTGCATGTAGTTGTTTGTTGGTTTGTTTGTGTATTTGTTTGGTCAACGTCTTGGACACAGCACCCGACACGAGACTAGTGGACAATAGAAACAAACAGGGGAGGTGTGCCAGTAGATAGAGGAATGCCTCTCTGACAGAAACCAGAGGACCAAGTGAGAGAGAGGTGAGAGAGGCGTCCCACAGGGCCAGATATTAGCGCCAAGATTGCTGCCGATTCACGGGCTCACCATAGCCCGTGCTGCTTGGAACTTTTTGTTCCAAGTAGCGAATCTTAAACAACATTATGTTGATTGATGTAAAGGGCTTTAGAGGAGCGGACATTATGAGGTGGATGAGTGAGTGCGGGAGGCAGGTGGAGATCTTCGTGGTGAGTGGCTGCACTCTGAGCACCTTGGCTTACTTACGGGCTATTCATGCCCATGCTACGTCTTGGGTGGCTTAATCTTCATCAATCTTGGCTTGCTGTCTTCACCTCCTAGCACTGGAGTCAAGCCTCGTACTCTCTCATATTTCTTAAGTGTGTGTGAGTGTGTGTGTGTGTGTGTGTGTGTGTGTGTGTGTGTGTGTGTGTGTGTGGGTGTGTGTGTGTGTGTGTGTGTGTGTGGGTGTGGGTGTGGGTGTGTGTGTGTGTGTGTGTGTGTGTGTAATTACCTAAGTGTAGTTACAGGATGAGAGCTACGCTCGTGGTGTCCCGTCTTCCCAGCACTCTTTGTCATATAACGCTTTCAAACTACTATGTGTGTGTACTCACCCACCTATTTGTGCTTGCGGGGGTTGAGCTTTGGCTCTTTGGTCCCGCCTCTCAACTGTCAATCAACTGGTGTACAGATTCCTGAGCCTACTGGGCTCTATCATATCTACATTTAAAACTGTGTATGGAGTCAGCCTCCACCACATCACTGCCTAATGCATTCCATCCGTTAACTACTCTGACACTGAAAAAGTTCCTTCTAACGTCTCTGTGGCTCATGTGGGTACTCAGTTTCCACCTGTGTCCCCTTGTTCGCGTCCCACCAGTGTTGAATAGTTTATCCTTGTTTACCCGGTCGATTCCTCTGAGGATTTTGTTGTGATCATGTCTCCCCTTACTCTTCTGTCTTCCAGTGTCGTAAGATGCATTTCCCGCAGCCTTTCCTCGTAACTCATGCCTCTTAGTTCTGGGACTAGTCTAGTGGCATACCTTTGGACTTTTTCCAGCTTCGTCTTGTGCTTGACAAGGTACGGGCTCCATGCTGGGGCCGCATACTCCAGGATTGGTCTTACATATGTGGTGTACAAGATTCTGAATGATTCCTTACACAGGTTCCTGAACGCTGTTCTGATGTTAGCCAGCCTCGCATATGCCGCAGACGTTATTCTTTTTATGTGGGCTTCAGGAGACAGGTTTGGTGTGATGTCAACTCCTAGATCTTTCTCTCTGTTCGTTTCATTAAGTACTTCATCTCCTATTCTGTATCCTGTGTTTGGCCTCCTATTTCCACCACCTAGTTTCATTACTTTGCATTTACTCGGGTTGAACTTCAACAGCCATTTGTTGGACCATTCACTCAGTCTGTCTAGGTCATCTTGTAGCCTCCTACTATCGTCCTCAGTTTCAATCCTCCTCATAATTTTTGCATCATCAGCAAACATTGAGAGAAACGATTCTATACCCTCTGGAAGATCATTTACATATATCAGAAACAGTATAGGTCCAAGGACTGACCCCTGCGGTACTCCACTCGTAACGTCTCGCCAATCTGAGACCTCACCCCTCAACACTGACTCGTTGTCTCCTGTTACTTAGGTACTCCTGTATCCAACGGAGTACCTTCCCTTTCACTCCAGCCTGCATCTCCAGTTTTTTCACTAGCCTCTTGTGTGGCACTGTGTCAAAGGCTTTCTGACAATCCAAAAATATGCAGTCTGCCCACCCTTCTCTTTCTTGCTTTATTTTTGTTGCCTGGTCGTAGAATTCAAGTAACCCTGTGAGGCAGGACCTGCCATCCCTGAATCCATGTTGATGCTGTGTTACAAAGTTCTTTCGCTCCAGGTGCTCCACTAGCTTTCTTCGCACAATCTTCTCCATTATCTTGCATGGTATGCAGGTTAGGGACACACACACACAGTGTGTGTGTGTGTGTGTATGTGTGTGTGTGTGTGTGTGTGTGTGTGTGTGTGTGTGTGTGTGTGTGTGTGTGTCCGTGCGTCCGTGCGTCCGTCCGTTCGTCCGCGTCTAAAAACAGCATCTTGTCTATTCATGTCTCAGTATCTTGTATATCATAAACATTTCCCAATCACCATCCACTACCTATCCTCCGCTCCACCAGCCACTTCCTCAGCGGGTCCAACAAGGCCTGTAGGCCGTATACAAGGAGTCAGCACCTCCACCCCCCCCCCCACCCCCAGCCCCAAGGTGTTATATCCTACAAGTTAAAATTGAGCCAACTAGCTGGGTAATTAAGGTAATGGTTATTATCCTGCTTCACTCTCTAAAGTGGCTTAGTTAAATTGCTTCGTACTGGGAACGTGTATATAATTGGTATTGCTATTAAGACCTTGAAAGGGGTTATATATACTCGAGGCAGAGTGTGTTCTGTTGTATGAGTTACTGTACATCACTAACTCCTCACTCCTAATGCATCTTAATTGCAACTGCGGGGTCGCCATAGACTGTGCTGTTTGGAACTTTGTTCCAGGTAGGGAATCTTAAACAACAATAATTTAATTGCAATTTCAAGACAGTTGAAGTGTTCAGGTTATTTGTTTTAAATCATGCCCCAACCTGTTCTGCGAACGTCGCATTTCGACGTATAAACAAATCCACAAGGGCCGTGACGAGGATTCGAACCTGCGTCCGGGAGCATCCCAGACACTGCCTTCGACGTATACTCTCCCTAAGACCAGAAATCGTCGTACTAGAAAATGGAAGCGACTCGCGAAATTGACGTACTGTCCCGTTTTCTGTTTGGGGTCCTCTGGTAGGTTAGGATAAGGGCACTTTAGTACGACAGTTTCATGACGTTGGGGAACTTTAGGGGGGCGGGCTGGTGGGTGATTCCCGTGCACAAGACCATCACAAGATTCTCCTTGCATGAGGCGGAGCAGTTTATCGACTGGTAGTTCACAGTTTATCAACAGTGTGGGAAGGGAAGGCCAAACTGTTTAATTATGTGTATCATCAGATGAAACCGTGGACTGAGAGGCCCCTAGTGACTTGGGGGAGACTCATGCAGCAGAACTCATCAGTGTATACCATGTTGTGATGGGTGGCGTTTGGTAGGACGCTTCTCTGTCTGTAGTGGAGTTTTGAAGAACTCGAGAACTTGACAAACATTTTCAAAGGATATCTAATCAAGCGGGCTGTGATTCATACGTCTGAATGCGAGCGATGGCTTCTAACAGCCTGATTAACCACACCACCAATCCGGAAACCTGCTCAGAAACCGGGCCGCGGGGATATAGATTCCCAGACACAACAGCAGAATGGGTAGGTTGTCATATCTTTCTTGATTGTTTCAGGGGGGGGGGGATAACAGCCAATTACTATATATTTTTAACCAGATCACACACTAGAAGGTGAAGGGACGACGACGTTTCGGTCCGTCCTGGACCCATTCTCAAGTCGACTTGTCCAGGACGGATCGAAACGTCGTCGTCCCTTCACCTTCTAGTGTGTGGTCTGGTCAACATACTTCAGCCACGTTATTGTGACTCATCTAGTTGTGCTTGCGGGGGTTGAGCTCTGGCTCTTTGGTCACGTGACTCATCGCCTCCACTATATATTTGAAGACATAACCAATTAGAAACTACCACAAACGAGCCAGGGGAGAGAACTATGTTGCATAATGTTTTACAACCCGTCCTCAGACCGAATCCATTACCATGTAAAGCCACACCCGCCTCAAGCCACGTAGATCTAGATATTTGTGATGGTGAGGAAGCATATTACGGCTCCAGTAATAGTCTACATGTAAACTGGTAAATGAACCTTTGTTGTAATCAGAGATTATTCTCGAGTTACAACGTTGTTATATAAATCGTTTGGTAAAATATAATAATGTTTTGTTTGAAGAATTTATTTTTCTGTAAACGGAATTCGCGGGCATACTAAAGCAGTTTTTGGCATCCATATTTGACATTATCGTTAATAATACACCGTATTAATGTAACCAAACGTAATAAAACTTAACCTAACTAGACCCTTAACCTAAAATGACCTTAAGCCAACCTAACCATGGATAGAGAGTAGATAATAGCACAAAATACGTAGTCGTTCCCAATCCATCCTGTTGCGGGGATCACCTCTCCCTGAGGACAGGCTGCAGCACGACACCCGGATAACTTGTTCCTTAAATCAACAACCCTGTTTCCAAACCAGTATTTACCCAGGTCTTTTATGAATCTAAACCTTTGGTTACCCAGTTGTGTTGACAGCCGAGGCAATCCCTTCGCTACCAGATCAATCCGTTATGAGGATAATCAGCTCACGAACACTAAAGCAAGTCACAGGCATACGTTCTGGGACAAAAACATCACGTAATGCGCAGGGGACGCGGTAAACATGGAGAGAATCCGGATTATGGGAGGGGAATCCGATGCGATTTAGGCTATCCGGATACGGGGACTGGAGGATAGAGAGAGAGGGCTCCGCTGGTCAACATAATACCATATATATGTAATTTTCACGCGTTTACTAAAAGGGGGTTTGATTTTCTGAATAATGCTTCAGGAGCCCCGTGAATAATGCCTCAGGAGCCCCGTGAATAATGCTTCAGGAGCCCCGTGAATAATGCTTCAGGAGCCCCGTGAATAATGCTTCAGGAGCCCCGTGAATAATGCTTCAGGAGCCCCGTGAATAATGCCTCAGGACCCCCGTGAATAATGCTTCAGGACCCCCATGAATAATGCTTCAGGACCCCCGTGAATGATGCTTCAAAAGCCCCGTGAATAATGCTTCAGGACCCCCGTGAATAATGCTTCAGGACCCCCGTGAATAATGCTTCAGGAGCCCCGTGAATAATGCCTCAGGACCCCCGTGAATAATGCTTCAGGACCCCCGTGAATAATGCTTCAGGACCCCCGTGAATAATGCTTCAGGAGCCCCGTGAATAATGCTTCAGGACCCCCGTGAATAATGCTTCAGGACCCCCGTGAATAATGCTTCAGGAGCCCCGTGAATAATGCTTCAGGACCCCCGTGAATAATGCTTCAGGAGCCCCGTGAATAATGCTTCAGGACCCCCGTGAATAATGCTTCAGGAGCCCCGTGAATAATGCTTCAGGAGCCCCGTGAATAATGCTTCAGGACCCCCGTGAATAATGCTTCAGGACCCCCATGAATAATGCTTCAGGACCCCCGTGAATGATGCTTCAAAAGCCCCGTGAATAATGCTTCAGGACCCCCGTGAATAATGCTTCAGGACCCCCGTAAATAATGCTTCAGGAGCCCCGTGAATAATGCCTCAGGACCCCCGTGAATAATGCTTCAGGACCCCCGTGAATAATGCTTCAGGACCCCCGTGAATAATGCTTCAGGAGCCCCGTGAATAACTCTTGAGAGCTGGTCAAAGAGATGGCCATTGAACTCCAACCCAAGCAAGAACAATGTTGTGATAATGGCGCCAAGAAACAGGAGACCGCTTGAACCCCTAACTGGTTTAGAGGCAAGTCTGGAGTCCGGATAAGGGAGATAGAACAACCCTCTCTCACACAGACGGCCGCCCTAACGGAGTAATAAGGGCAACAGCAATGTAGGGAACGCTGAGGGGCTAACAAGGAGGGCCATTCCCTCCTCCCAGCCTTAACTACCCTAGAGCGGGGCCCTAACAACAGTTAAGGTAATGGAACAACCATGGGGAAGCATTTCATTAGTGGCGAGTACCGTCTTGGTGAGGGCTCTGAGACGCCAACAGCCATCACCTTGACACCCTATTGTTGCTTCACACACTGCTATCACCCTGCCTTCCTGCCTTCACCTTCCTTCCTTCCTTCCCCTCCCTTTCCCTCCCTTCCTTCCCTTTCTTTCCCTCAACTCCTTCCCTTCCTTCTCTTCTTTCTCTTCTCTGTCTGTCTGTCTGTCTGTCTCTCTCTCTCTCTCTCTCTCTCATCTCTCTCTCTCTCTCTCTCTCCTCTCTCTCTCTCTCTCTCTCTCTCTCTCTCTCTCTCATCTCTCTCTCTCTCTCTCTCTCTCTCTCTCTCTCTCTCTCTCTCTCTCTCCTCTCTCTCTCTCTCTCTCTCTCTCTCTCTCTCTCTCAGAAATGGCTACTAGACTTTAACCTAGACAAATGCAAAGTTATAAGGAGAGAGAACTTGGAGCAAGAAGACCTGAAATACAGTACAGGATGAAGGGAAGACAACTTCCAACTTCTGAAAAAAGAGTCTTAGGAGTGGACATAACTGGAGATGTATCACCAGAGGCACACATCGGCAGGATAACGAGGGCACCACATTCGCGGGCATACTAAAGCAGTTTTTGAAATCCATATTTGACATTAACGTTAATAATACACCGTATTAATATGACTGGCCAACGTCCCGTTATCCTTCAGGACCCTAGACAAAGATCCCTTCCGAGCGCTGTACACCATGCTTTATGATCATGCTGAGTATGCTGCACCAGCATGGGTCCCCTACAATAACACACCACAACACAAAACAAGGTCCAAAAATATGCAACACGACTCGTGCCTGAGCTGAGGGGACTGAGCTATGAAGAAAGACTGAGGGCACTGGCCCTCGCTACACTAAGAGAAATAAGAATAGGACAGACATGATAACAACGTACAAGATACTCAGGGAATTGACAGAGTAGATATAGAAGCAATGTTCAAATTAAGGAACAGTAGAACAAGAGGATATTTTTGGGAACTGGAAACACACACGAGTCACAGGGATGTCGGAAATAACTTTTTCAGTCTCAGAGTCGTAAATAAGTGGGTGACAGATTAGATGAGGTTGTCGAAGGCAATTCGACACAGCTTAAACTGTAAATATGATGCGAATCGAGTGAAAAAGTCACTGCACTGAACTAAAGAAGGTCAAAAGGCGGGTCCTATGAGCTGGAGCCTGCAAGCACAGCAAGGTGAGTACAGAGCACCACCAGTTGCCAGAAAGGCCTAATCACCAGGCTCAGGAAGCAGGGTAAAATAGTACACCTTTATCACACAGGTCGGCCGCCATTTACCTGTCACTCAGCAGAACCAGGAAGAGTGTGAAGAGCTAGGGAGGGAGGGAGATAAGGGAGGAAAGAGTAGGGAGAGAGAGAGAGGTAGGGGATGGAGGGAGATAGGTGAGAGGGGGGGGGGGGGTGTGCATGAAAGAGAGGGATGGGAGGGTGGGAGCTGGCATCATGATAGCTGAGTGGCACTCACCGCGCGTCGTAATTCC